>PVHT020003785.1:2989615-3068883 GCA_004024745.2 Catagonus wagneri
GCTAGGGGTCTAATCGGAGCTGTGGCCACTGGCCTGTGCCGCAGCCACAGCAACGCAGGATCCGAGCCGCGTCTGCAACCTACACCACAGCTCACGGCAATGCCGGATCGTTAACCCACTGAGCAAGGGCAGGGATCGAACCCGCAACCTCATGGTTCCTAGTCGGATTCGTTAACCACTGCGCCACGACGGGAACTCCCACCTCAGTTTATATTTTAATACCACTCAAAGATATTTACCTTCCAAAATTCCCTTCTAGTCTGTCTTAGAACAAATAAAAGACAAGCCAAACAAAACCAAAAAAAAGTAGTTTTTCTAAAAGCAGTGAAACCCAGAGTCGGGAAACAATTTCGCCAGGTACAGAGAATTGCAGAGTTAGGTTTAAAGCGAACTAAACAGCTTTTTAAGATATTGTTATACAACGAACTCTGCTAACCAAAATTCATGTCACCAAATACTTTTTCTCTGTTTAACTTCTTTTAACTTTAATATTTGTTAAAATTCTGATTCTCCTAGGGAACTTTATTTTATTCTGACAATTGAAACTATTAACAATGCTCAATTAATTCTCTCAAATATTCAAATAAAAAGATTTTGCATTTCAATGCTTTGAGTCATACATGGTAAATGAACTCTAAAATCCATTAAAGCCTTACCATTATACATAGTAGGCAGGTCTCTTTTTTAGTGATGAGGTTTTAGCAAAGGTATAAAAGGTTAAGTGATTTGTGAGGGAGAAGTGGGGATAATGAAGGTTGGGACTGTTGCTGTTCTTTTTATCCCAAGCTGGTATTTGCCTTAACTCAGTGTTTCTTTGCATGACAAATAGCACTCCTCAGATTTTATTAAAGATTTCAGTGGGGTTCATTCAGACAGAGGTCTTTTGTTTCCCATAATTATTGTAACAGAAACCAGTCCCCCGTTACTTAATTATTCTTAAAATCATGTGTATAATGCTAATGTTACCTTAAGAGAAAATGCCACTTATGGCCCTGGTTGTGTTTAAAGGAATATGACTTCTGGAGTATGGAAAGTACTTCATCTTTTTTGGACACTCTGATTCATTTGGGTATAAAGTTTAGAAATTATTCTGTATAACGGTAGGAGAAAAATTGGAAACACTATCAGCAATCTTCACTGAGAGAGGAGAGGACTAAAGAAGTTGTATGTAGGTAGGTGGCAGATGACATATTCTGTGATAAGGCTATAGAGACAGTCTACTAAGATCATCATGCTTGTGTGAACAATTTCTTGAGGAAAACAATATTTTCAGTTTCTTCATCAGCAGGAGCTAACTCCTGCCTTTCTCTGTTCTTAAGAGACTAACATAGGCGTTCATTAAATGCTGAAAATCATAACATTTAAGAAGCGGAAGAAGCCTTAATCATATTTAGTTCACACTCACTCCATCTTCATCTTCCTTTATTAGTTATTTGTGGACAGCTAGGTTGTGAAGAAATGAGTTTTTTTCTGTAACATTCTCTGGGGACCATTTTCTAGGCTCCTGAGTAGAAAGCAATTATAGTAGTGACAGTAGTGGCAGTGGTGATAGCACGTGATTCCACTGGGTATCGGATATGGATATCAGACATGTTTGATGGTTTCTTCATTCAAACCACTAAGCAGTGGTCTTGGCAGTAGTGGCTTTCCTGGTGGGTTAGTTCTGTATTATTCCACAACCCATTCCCGAAGGCCCTGCCTAGATCCTGTTGAGAAGTCCAGTTCCCCACCAAAAATCCCCTGTACATGATTTTTTTTTTTTCAGGCCTGACCATAGTCAGTTACAAAGGTTTACCTAGCTGACCTCACAGGGAAAACTACCAGTCACGGCACATAAGACTTGGTGCATAGTGAGCGATTATAAGGGGAATTGGAGTCAAGCACTCAGGCCCCCTGGCCCACCATGCTCTGAAACGTACTGGCATCCCTAGCCTAGGCGTCTGCATTCAGAAGTCTCCTTAGCTGAGGTCTTGGTGCCAAGGTCCTCTCATTTACCTCTGCTGAGGTTTACTTATGAGGGAGAGGATCAGAGGACCCTTGAGGACACCTTCCTCCACTTGGCCTCGGTGCTTTTCTATTCCCAGCCCAACCCATCTCAATCTACTCTCCTGACCTAGAGTCCATATAATTGCAGGGGACTTTTGTTTGGAGTGCCCTCAACAGCAAGAGGACCCCCTCACAACTGTCCTGGGTCTATCTCATGTGCTATACAGGTCTACTTGTCGACCTTCCCCCAGTGTACATTTTCATGGGAGAAAATGGAGTGGCATGGGAGAGTTAGCACCTTCTCAAGTTTTAACCTCTTGCTTGTATTATCACTTAAGTGATGAAAGCCTTGACTGTTGCTTCCATTTTGGCTTGTTGCTTCAACTGGCATTTCTGACACTTGGTAGCTCAAGTCTTTTTTCAAGCTCTAGTGAGATCCTGACACTGATACTCCAGGAGATCAATTGATTTTATTTAAATTTCTTATATAAAAACTCCTTCCAGTTTAAAATCCCTACAACAATTTCTTTTTCCTATGCTAAACCATGACCATTACAGGATTTGTTGCCTAGAAGTTGAGTTGCTTTGGCTTAGTGGTCAAGCAGATGTTGTGGGCTGGAAAGATGATTATATTTGTCATGCCACAGCAAATATTTGGTTAAACAAATACCATAATTCCTTGATGGCAGGTGTGGAACTCCTGAATCTGAAGCTCTGTGGGACTAGGTTAGAAGTTAGAATGCTGGTAGGTGATAAATGCGACTTGCTGCTTTTAACCAGGCGCTAGAGAAAGAAACCTTAGCAGGAATTTGCGCACTTGTGATTAGGGATGAAAATAATGCAGCTCTGCTAAGGGAGGCTATTGTTGACTTTGACCTATACTTAATATTGACTGATGGTCCAGTGTTTTGGGGCTTTGCAGGTTGGAAAGTTTGATTGCTTAAGTATCTCTGACAATAAGAGAAAACATTGTGATCTCAGCCTTCTTAAAAGTCCCAGTAAGTATTTTTGGCCAGAAAATAGGAGACAACCCAGCGGCTGATTTTGGATGAAAGTTTGTTTCACATGGTCCCCCCAACACCCAAGCATAGAGACACGTATCTGACACATAGGAAAGCTCAATACTAGTTGTTGTTGTTGTTTTTTGAACTAGAAAAAGGTATAATTTTTATTCTGAAAATCTTGGGGCCTTTGCTAAAAGAAATGATTACAACCAAAATCATTTCTAATAGACTATATGTTTGTTTAAAATTTGTGAATGATTGACAAGGTCTGTGATGCCATCTTCTAGTTAATAATTCGATGGAGAAAATAAAATAACCATCAAATACATTTAATCTATATACTCTTTGTCTTCAAGCAGCTCACCAACCTATCTAGGTAGACTAACATGTTATTATTGTCCTAGAATATACTATGTGGATGCTTTTACAGAGCTTCAAAAAGTATTAACTGGATGGCTTAAACAACAGAAATTAATTCCTCATTATTCCAGAGTCTGAGAAGTACAAAATCAAGGTGTTGGCAGGTTGGTTTTCTCTTGCAATCTCAGGATAAAGTCTTCTATTGACAGCCAACCCACTTCTAATGGGAAAGTGGTGGGTCAAACATGAGAATATGATTGACAGCAAATTACTGCAAAGTTAAGAAACTTTGAAAACAGACACACATTTTTGTTAAATGCAAGTAAAAGCTAGAGGTAAAAAAAATTCAGAGTAATTGAAGCAAATTTTTTTTTAAAAAGTAGACATTAGAGAAAGAATCCCTTGGTGTAATGTTTAATAGTCTCTTAATTTAGGTCTTATTTGAAAAATGACTTTCAAAAGGTAAGATTTTTGACTTTCCATTAAATATCTAGAAACCAAAGGGTTTTCTTTAACATTTGGACTAAAATAGTGGTTTGTAACATTTGACAATGTCTGGAGACATTTTTGGTTGTCATAACTGGACAAGGAGTGTGTTATTAGCATTTGGTGAATAGAAGTGAAGGATGCTGATAAACCTTCTACAATTCACATTCCAGCTCCCACAATAAAGGTCTATCCAACCTAAACTGTTTTTTATATTTATTTACTTACAGAATAGTGTATTTACAGTGTTTCAGTTGTACAGTAAATTGATTCAGTAATGTATATCTAGCTATATACAAAAAGAATAAACTCTTTTAACCTATAAATATGACGTCTGGTTGTAGTATAGATATATCTCTACCTATATAGTTATATCTATAGATATAATTTTCCAAATTCTTTTCTATTACGTTATTAAAAATATAGTATATAGTTTTCTCTGCTCTACAATAGGTCCTTGTTTATCTATTGTATATATAGTAGTATATATCTGTTAATCTCAAATACCCAGTTTATCCTTCCCTTTCTCTTTCCCCCTTTGATAAACATAAGTTTATTTTCTATGGCTGTGAGTCTAGTTCTACTTTGTGAATAAGTTCAATGTGAATAAGTTCATTTGTATAATTTTTATAGATTCCACATATAAGTGATATCATATTTCTATTTCTCTGTCTGACACACCTTATTCAATATGAAAGTCTCTAAGTCCACCATGTTGCTGCAAATGATATTATCTCATTCTTTTTAATGACTGAGTCATATTTATGTGTGTGTGTGTGTGTGTGTGTGTGTGTGCGTGCCACATCTCCTTTATCCATTCAACTGTTGATGGACATTTACTTTGCTCCATGTCTTGACTATTGCAAATAGTGGTGCTGTGAATATTGAGGTACATGTTTCTTTTCAAATTAGAATTTTCATCTTTTCTGGATATATTCCCAGGAGTAAGATTGCTGGATCATGTGGTAGCTCAATTTTTAGTTTTATAAGGAACCTCCCTACTTTTCTCTCCAGTGACTGCATTAATTTACATTCCCACCAACAGCGTAGAAAAGTACCCTTTTCTCAACACTGTCTAGCACTTATTATTAACTTTTTGATTTCCATTCTGCCTGGTGTGAAGTGATTCCTCACTGTAGTTTTGATTTGCATTTCTCTAATAATTAGCAATGTTGAGCATCATTTTGTGTGCCTGTTGGCCATCTGTATGTCTTCTTTGGAGAAATGTCTATTTAGGTCTTCTGCCCATCTTTTGATTGGGTTCTTGCTTGCTAAGATTTTGAGCTGTTTATATATTTTGGAAATTAATCTCTTGTCAGTTGCATCATTTGCAGATATTTTCTCCCAGTCCATAGGTTGTCTTTTCATTTTATTTATGGTTTCCTTTGCTGTGCAAAAGCTTTTAAGCTTAATTAGATTCCATTTGTTTATTTTTGCTTTTGTGCCCATTACTCTAGGAGACAGATCCAAAAAATATTGTGATTTATGTCAGAGTGTTCTGCCTATATTTTCTTCTAGGGGGTTAATAGTATTTGGTTTTATATTTAGATCTTTAATCCATTTTGAGCTTATTTTTGTGTATGAGAATGAGGTGTTTCTGAATGTTCTAATTAATTCTTCTGTGTGTAGCAGTTCAGTTTTCTCACCATCACTTAAAGAGACTGTCTTTTCTCCATTGCTTATTCTTGCCTCCTTTATTATGGATTAACTGACCATAAATAACTGGGTTTATTTTTGGGATTTCTATCCTGTTCCATTGATCTGTGTGTCTGTTTTTGTGCGAGTACCATACTATTTTGATTACTGAATCTTTATAGTATAGTCTGAAGTCAGGAAGTCTTGATTCCTATACCTCAGTTCTTTCTCAAAATTGTTTTGGCTATTTGTGGTCTTTTGTTTTTCCATGCAAATTTTAAAACTTTTTGTTCCGATTATGTGAAAATTACCATTGGTAATTTGTTAGGGATTGTATTGAATTTTTAGACTGCCTTGGGGAGTATGTTCATTTTTAACAGTATTTATTCTTCCAATCCAAGAATATCATATATCTTTCCATCTGTTTTTGTCATATTCAATCTCTTTCATCAGTGTCTTACAGTTTTCATAGTATAGGTCTTTTTCCTCCTTAGGTACTTTTATTCCTAGGCATTTTATTATTTTTGATATGATGGTACATGGGATTCTTTAGTTATTATGTCTGATGTTTTGTTGTTAGGGTATAGAAATGCAATAGATATCTGTATATTAATTTTTGTATCCATTGAGCTCTAGTAGTTTTCTGGTAGCATCTTTAAGATTTTTTATGTATAGTATCATGTCATCTGTAAAGAGTGACAGCTTTATTTCTTCCTTTCTAATTTGAATTCCATATATTTCTTTTTCTTCTCTGATTGCAATAGCTAGAACTTACAAAACTGTGTTGAGAAAAAAGTGGTGAAAGTGGGCATCCTTGTCTTGTTCCTGATCTTAGAAGGAATGCTTTCAGCTTTTCACCATTGTATATGTTGTTAGCTGTGGGTTTCTCACATATGGACTTTATTATGTTAAGTGCCCTCTGTGCCCACTTTCTGGAGAGTTTTTTTTATCACAAATGGATGTTAAATTTTATCAACAGCTTTTTCTGCATCTATTGATATAATCATATTTTTATTCCTCAATTTATTAATGTGGCTTATCACACTGATTGGTTTGTAGACAGTGAAAAATCTTTGGATTCTTGGGATAAATCCCACTTGATCATGGTGTTTGATCTTTTTAATGTATTGTTGAAGTCAGTTTGGTAGTTTTCTGTTGAGGATTTTTTGCACCTATGTTCATCAATTATGTTAGCCTGTTTTTTTTTTTTCCCATGCCTATGGCATGTGGAAGTTCCCAAGCCCAAGCCACAGCAGTGATAATGCCAGATCCTTAACCACTAGGCCTGTTGGGAATTCCCTGTCTACTTGTGGCCAGGGCAGGGTTTTGGCCTCTGGAGGCTGGGCCATGTCTAAGAGCATTTCCTAAAGCAGCTGTGGGCTCTTTACTCTTTTGTCAGCCTGCATACTGGTGGATGGGGCTGTGTCCTTGCCTACTTAGTTATTTGGCCTGAGGCATTTCAACACGAGAGTCTATAGATTGTTGGGTGGGGCCAGGTCTTGGGGCCAATGATCAAGGATTATTCATGAAGATGATTGCTTCCGAGTATGTCTACCACCAGTGTCTGTGTCCCCAGGATGAGCCGCAGCTTCCCCTTTGCCTCCTCCTACATCTCCAGGATACTCTTCAAGACCAGGATGTAGTCCTGGCACATGATCCTATCAGTTACTGTTTTTGTCCTGGCTCCCAGGGAATGTGATATTTTGTGTGAGACCTTTAGGAGTAAAGTCTCTATTTCCCCCAGTCCTTTGGGGCTCCTGCAACTAAGTGTCACTGGCCTTCGAAGCCAAATTCTCTAGGGGCTGGTTCATCTTCCAGTGCAACCCCAGCCTGGAGAGTTTGATGTGTATTTCAAAACTCTCATTTTTGTGGGAGAACCTCTGCAATCTAATTATTCCCTACTTGTTGATCACCCACCTAGGCAGTATGGGGTTTTATTATATCATGAGTACAACCCTTTCTACCCATCTCATTGTGTTTTCTTCTTTATGTCTTCAGTTGTACAAGATCTTTCCTGGTAGGTTCCAGTAGTCTTCAGCCATGGTTGTTTTGCAGATAGATGTGATTTTGCTGTGCTTGTGAGAGGAGGTGAGCTTAGGGTCTTTCTACTCCACCATCTTGGCCACACTCTGAAAACGATTAGTAGTACAGAGATTGATAAAACTCATCACAAAAGCCATGGGTAATTTCAGTGTATTCTTGGCTTTCAGTATTGCTTCTGCCTCTTAAAAAGTCTTTAATAATTAGATATGAGTTTAGTGCCCACAGTATATTGCTTTTTCTCTGATAAAGGGGTGTGGAAGCAATACTCTACTAACAATGAACAGTTCCAGTGCTGAAATCATTGTTTCTAATTCCATGCTACAATAAAGGGAACTAGGAATCCTTGGAGAAATCATGGATTCTAAGATTGGCACAAGACTGGAGCCTAGGTCATTTTGTAGTTCCAGAAAGTATGAAAGTAAATAAATAAAATGCCAAAGTAAATGGGATATGTTAAGGAGGCACAAGAACTAACTGAAATAGCTCCTGTTTTCTGGTGGTGCTGGTTAAACTGGACAGATCTCTGTAAAAATGGAATTAAAACATTTCCTCATTTCATATAGAAAGATAAATTCAAAATGGATTAAAGGCCTAAATGTAAGACATGAGACTATAAAACTCTTAGCAGAGAGCATAGGAATAATACTTGTTAACATAAATTATAGCAATATTTTGGGGAGATTTGTTTTCCAAGGCAGGATAAATAAAAGTAAAATGAACAAATGGGACCTAAGTAGACTTAAAAGCTTTTGCACAGCTAAGAAAACCATCAAAAAATAAAAAGACAACTTACTGAATAGGAGAAAATATTTGCAAGTGATAATACCAATAAGAAGTTAACATTCAAAATATATAAACAGCTCATACAACTCAGAATCAAAAAAAAAAAAAAATCAACCTGAATAAAACATGGGAAGAAAATCTGAGTGGACATTTTTCCAAGAAGACATACAGATGGCCAACAGGCACATGAAAATATGATCAACATTGCTAAATGCAAATCAAAACCACAGTGTGCTGTCACCACATAACTGTCAGAATGTCTGTCATCAAAAAGACCACAAATAACAAACATGGATTGATGATGTGGAGACAGGAAACCCTTGTACACTATTGGTGGGAATATAAATTGGTGTAGCCACCATGGAAAACAGTACAGAGGTTTCTCAAAATATTTAAAATAGATTAACATA
Source organism: Catagonus wagneri (assembly GCA_004024745.2). Lineage (NCBI taxonomy): Eukaryota > Metazoa > Chordata > Mammalia > Artiodactyla > Tayassuidae > Catagonus > Catagonus wagneri. Next base: position 2,998,323 of record PVHT020003785.1, read on the forward strand.
TTAGACAATTTTTTGAAACAATGCAAGTAACAGATTTGTCTTTCTCTTCAGTCAGTCATAGACATGGCCATTCCAGCAATTCCACTTATGGGTATTTATTTGAAGAAAATGAAAGCACTAATTCAAAAAGGAACATGAACCTCAATATCCATAGTGGCACTATTTAGCCAAGATACGGAACCAGCCTAAGTGTCCATAAGCAAATGAGTAGATGAAGAAGATCCTATACACTATCACTAGCTATTTAAAAAAATGAAATAATGCCATATAGAGTGATATGGATGGACTTGGTATTATGCTAACTGACATAAGTCAGAGAAAGACAAATACTGTGTAATATCATTTATATGTAGCATCTAAAAATACAGCAAAATAGTGAATATAACAAAAAGCAGCAGACTCACAGATATGGAGAACGAGGTAGTGGGTACCAGTAGGGAGAGGAAAGAGGGTAGGGGCAAGATAAGGGTAGTAGAATAAGAGGTATAAGCTACTAGGTATAAAATTAAATAAGCTGCCAGGATATATTGTACAGAATAGGAAACATAGCCAATATTTTATAATAGCTTTAAATGGACTATGATCTTTTAAAATATCTAATCACTCTGTGGTACACCTGAAACTAAGAGAATATAAATAAATTACACTTCAATGAAACATGATGTATCCATATATAACTACGGGATCTACTATGAACTGAATTTGAGTTCTTCTCAAAATTCATGTTGACGCTCCAAACCCCAATATGGTGCTATTATGGGGTGACGCGATGCCTTTGGAGGATAATTAGGTTTCAGGTGAATTCAGGAGAGTAGAGCACTCATTCTAAGAAGAAGTGATAACCAGATCTTCCTCTTGTCTCCCATGTAAGAATACATTGAGAAGGTGGTTGTCTGCAGTGCAGGATGCGGGCCCTCACTGGAAACCTACTCTTGCAGCATCCTGGTCTTGGGCTTGTTTAACTCCAGAGCCATGAGAAATAAATGTATGTTGTTTAACCATCCAGTCTGTGCTATTTTGTTATAGCAGCCCAATCAGACTAAGACAGAGTCCAAGGAAATTTCTAGGTGAGGCTGCTTCCTTAAGAGACCATTTAGTTTTGCCAGATTCTTGTCCTAGGTATAAGTCAGATTCAGTTTAAGCCAAGTTTCACTATGAGGTAAAATGAATTTCCTTGTGATTTTTATTAGGCAATTTTTTGAAACAATGCAAGTAACAGATTTGTCTTTCTCTTCAGTCAGTCACAGACATGGCAGTTTCAGTCAAAAGGCTACTCTTTGCACTTTGACCTGGAATAGTAATAACCTCATGATTGCTGCTCTGAAAACATTCTAAACATATATGAGGAAACATGTTCCATTTGTGCTGCTTTTGTCAAGGGCATGTGTAGCTCAGAGCAGAGGTCTGGTCACCAGGAACAATCAGTTGCTTTCAGGGAACATTGCTTATATTTCTGCTAGCATTTGTTTATTTGTACCTGTATAATAATAGTGATGGTAATCTCGCATGCTAACACCTGCAGATGTGCTAAGCCCTTTCCATGCCTTATCTGCTTTAATCCTCACTGTACCTCAGAAAGAAGGCCTCCTGAGAAAATTAAAGCCTAGAAGAGGTTAAGTAACTTGCTTAAGGTTCCCCAGCTAATAAATAAGTGGTAAAGCTGGATTCAATCCCAGATCTGCATGACTGCAGACCCTGAGCTTTCCTCATTAAAGCACTCGTTATTAACATAGTGTCCCTTAACTAGATTTGAATTCTGTGTGAGCAAGAATTGTGTTTATCCATTTTTGGATTCCCAAACATAACTCAGAGCTGTATCTGGAAAAGATGTTCACTACATTCCTTCTTGATTTTCCCTGAATATAAACTTGGTTGTGTTTCTTAACTACCTATAAAAATAATCCTTCCAATTATTTTCAACTTCTTAAGTGATCATTTTGTGTGGGTCACTAGTACTGCCAGAGGCCTGAGCTTACAGGATTATATGGAAGAAAAAATTCATTCCCACTTGAAACTGAACTGTAATTACATGTGCAATTGAAACTCATTTGTGTTGTGGCCTTGAATTACCTCTTGGCATTCACTTTTCCCTGGGCTAGGAAAGTGTTCTGCTTCTTAAAACTCAGGTAGAAGAGAGGATGTCTTTAAGAGCTCTTGTGGGAGAGCAAGTTGAATTATTACTGCTTGTATATAGATTCTGGATGATGACCTTGCTAATGAAAATCTCAAGGCCATTCAAACTGCGAATAGATACCAGGAAGTTCTCTATTATGAAGAAGCAGTGTAGTATGTAATAACAATTTTATAACTTAAAATATTTGTGTACAAGAGCCATCAGACTGATGTAATAAGAATTGCATGTCAGGGTCTATGGATTTATCTGTACTTTACCCTGATAAAATGAATCTGGTACAAAGGACCTTTATCTGAAAATGTGCCTTATCATCAGAGATATGAAGTGGACTACATGCAGTTCATAATCAAAAGAGGACAATTCCCTTGCTATATAGCTAGTGATGTTCTAAGTGATGATGTATATCTTCAGGTTTCAGAAGAACTTTCAGCTGAATCTAAATCGTGCTCTCTTATCCGTGGTTCACTCTCTCTCTGATCTTGTGTAGAGTTGCAGCTACATTGCTGCTCTTTGAGCAAGTTGAATTAAATTGCTTAAATTATTGTAACCTATATTAATTCAGTCTTCCTTGTGCAATTACAGTACTCAGTATTCAGGACTTGCAAGAAGACCAGTACCTAAGACTTTAGTGGGTGGTAGGTGGTAAGTGAGCACTATAGACATGAAGACAGAGCCCCAGTATCTAGCCTCCACTTTCTTGCCAGCTAGCACCATGACATTGGCATGGCCTTGCCTTTCTCCCCTGCAAAATTTTGAGTGGATTTTCTCTGAATCTAACATCTTATAATTCTGGAATTGTACTATAGGAATGCAGACATGCCAGGCATACCATGAGGTCTTTACACTGTGATTTATTAAAAGTAAGTTTGAATTTCCATAGCTCTGAGTTCTGGAGGGAACGCAAATGCCTAAAAATAAGTTATGAACTTGGATTTTGGTTTAGGAGGATTAGGATTAAGGAATATGTATAAATTTGGTTTTGTTTACAATTTTCATAGAAGTACCTTGCAAAGTGAAATTTATATTAGAAAGTGAAATCTGTTGGGTTAAAAAATGGGGGCTTGGAGTTCCCTCCCTGGTGCAGTGGGGTAAGAATCTGACCACACGGGCTTGGGTTGCTGTGGAGGCACAGGATCTATCCCTGCGTTAATGCAGTGGGTTAAAGGATCCCAGGGTTGCTGCAACTGTGGCTTGGATTTGGTCCTTGGCCCATGGACCTTCCATATGCTGTAGGTGTGGCCATAAAAAATAAATGGGGGAAGTTCCTGTCATGGCTCAGCAGAAACTAATTTGACTAGCATCCATGAGGATGCAGGTTCGATCCCTAGCCCCACTCAGGGGTTAAGGATCTGGCATTGATGGGAGCTGTGGTGTAGGTTGCAGATGTGACTTGGATCCCTTGTTGCTGTGGTTGTGGTGTAGGCCAGTGGCTGCAACTTCGATTCGACCCCTAGCCTAGCAACCTCCATATGCTGCTAGCATGGCCTTAAAAAGAAAAAAAATGGGGGCTAAATTAAGAACCTACCTACTTGGTAAATTTTCTGCCACTAAAAAGGCTTTTTAAAGCTCTTGCTTAATTGCTGCTTCAGAAAGTGCCTATTTTGGGGGTGTACCCTGGGTTCTATACACCTCACTTAGATTAACAGATTTACCTAACAAAAGCAATTCATAGGAAACGCCAGATTGTAACGTGGGCATGGAAGTGTCATAGCGCTCAGGGGTATCAGAGAAATGAATAGTCAGAAAGGATTTGTGAGGTGTTGATGGGATTTGAACATGGCTTTTTTTCCCTCAAGATGGGAAGAATAGAAGGATGTCATCATATTTCTCATCTCTAGATGTGTCCTTGGGTGGGCAGTCACCTGGGCAGGTACAGCTAATTTGTAGCCATTGGAATTGCAGAGCTTTATGGCATTTCTACCCAACTAAACACAAGCAGTGCTAATGTCCATGATGAAGGAGAGAAAATAATTTTTCTGCTTGTTCCAAGACTAAGAACATGTTTTGATGCCTTTGGAAAGCTGAGAGGCTGAACACAGATGTAAATGTTAACATTTTAATCATCGATATATATTGAGAATTTTCTGCATTTTAACTATGCTAAATACCTTTATGAAGTGTTATCTCAGTTAAGTTCATAAACATTTATTGAACATCGACATTCTGGGCATACTTTGGGCATTTGAAACAGGAATGAACAAAATACAAAAATCAGTTTCTTCATGGACTTTATATTCTGATGGTAATGAAGAGGAGAGACATATAAAGATGTTTATAAATTACACAGTATACTGAATGATGATAAATACTTGAAGAAAACTAAATCAGGAAAGTTAGGAGATATTACAGTGTCGATATACACACACATTTTAAAAATAAGATGGCCAGGGAAGGTCTGATTGAGAAAATGACTTTGAATCAGAACCTGAAGGAGGAAAGGAGAAAACCGTGCAAATATCTGGGGGAGGAGACTTTCAGGCAAAGGGAAAAACAACTGCAAATAGCCCAAGATGGACCTATGCTTGGTGTGATTAAGAAACAGTAGGTGACTAGATAAAACATTATGGTAAAAATAAAATCATTTAAGAAATAATAAGCTAGAGAAAAAAAAAGAGTAGGAGGTCAATGTGGCTGGAGCAGCAAGGGTGCTAGGGGAGTGTAGTAGGAAACAAGGTCAGAGAAAGAATAGGGAGTCAGATAATGGGCTTGGATGGTGACGAATGTACTTTAAGTTCATAGATGGTTTTGTGTAGAGGAGTGACATGATTTGACTAAAATGCTTACAGGAATATAGTGAATGTTGTGCTGAGCATACGTTTTTTTGGGTACAAAGGTGGAAGGTCCAAGATCAGTTAGGATATTAATGGAATAATCCAATAATATCAAGTTAGTAGCAATGAGGAGGTCAGAAGTGGTCAGATTCTAGGTATCTTGGAAGGCAGAAACTACAGGATTTGCTGACATTTTGTAAATTTGAATAAGGAGTTAAGGATAACAAAATTTTGGCATGAGAAACTGAAAGGCTTTTTGCCTTGAGGCCAGGTAGATTGGAGTTGTTATTTCCTGAGCTGAGGAATTGGCGCAAGTTTTGGGGGAGTAGAAAATTAGGAGTTTGGTTTTGGATATTTCCAGTCAGAAGTGGTTCTAGTGCATCAAGTTAGAGACTTCCAGAAGTCAGTTGTATACACATATCATTTAATCCTCCCAATAGCCTTATGGAGTAGGTTTTATTATTATCCTGTTGTCATGCAAGATGTGTAATTATTATCCTGTAATTATTATCCAAGGGCATGTAGATAGTAAATAGCAGAGTTGCCTTTTGAATCTGGGAACACAATGAGTTCCCAAGACAAATACCATTTTTTAAAAAAAGAAAAAAAGTGATGCAGGAGTTCACGTCATGGTGCAGCAGAAACAAATCTGACTAGGAACCATGAGGTTGCAGGTTTGATCCCTGGCACCACTCACTGGGTTAATGATCTGGCATTGCCGTGAGCTGTGGTGTAGGTTGCAGACGCAACTCGGATCTGGTGTTGCTGTGGCTGTGGCGTAGGCCAGAAGCTGTAGCTCCGATTCGATCCTTAGCCTGGGAACCTCCATATGTTGTAGGTGTGGCCCAGAAAAGACAAAAAAAAAAAAAAAAAAAGAGGCAAAAGTCCTCATAAAAAGATAATCCAACAATAGATAAAAGGATAAAAATCATGATAATTTGGGGTTTATCCCAGGAATGTACTGTTCAACATTCAAAAATCCACCAGTGGTATCTATCACTTGAACAGAGTCAAAGAAAGTATATTATCATGTCAATAGATGCAGAGAAAAATTTAACAAAATCCACATATACTCATGCCAAAACTCTCAACAAAATATAAATAGAACATCTTCAATGTGAAAAAGCATACAGCTGAAAAAACTCACATTTAATGGAAAAACATGGAATGCTCTACTCCAAAAATGAGTAACAAACAAGAAGGTCCATTTTTACCCATTTTATTTCACTTTGGTCTGGAATTCTTAGCCAGAACAACTACATGAGAGAAAATAAAAACATAAAAGTTAGAAGGAAAAAAGAACTGTTTTTATTTGCAGCTGATATAATCGCTTATGGAGAAAATCCCGAGGAATCTACAAAACAGTAGAATGAGAAAATGGACTCAAGGTCAATATTCAAAAGTTTATGCATTTCTTTATACATATACAAAAATAAACACAAAATTAAAAGCAATATTCTATTTACAGTAATAGCATTAGGGTATGTAAATGATGTGAGAGGCCTCTACATTGAAAACTATAAAATATTCCTGAAAAAAAGACCTAGATAAATGTCCATGGTTTGGAAGAGTCAATATTGTTAAGATACCAATTTCTTCTCAACTTGATCTATACATTCAAGGCCTTCCTAATCAAAATCCTAACATGCTTTTTCTAGAAACTGACAAGATCATGCTTAAATGCTTATATTTATGAACACATGTATAGATCCTAGAATAGCTTAAATAATTTTGAAAAAGAATAAAGTTAGATGAATTATGCCATCTAATGTCAAGCTGCAGTAAACAATACAGTATTTATGTTGCAACATAACAGAATAAAGTGTCCAGAAACATATACATATATAAGCTATTGGTTTTCAACAAGCTTTAAGGTGATTCAACGGCATAAAGCTTTATATATATATATATATATATATATATATATATATTATTATTATTATTTTTTTTTTTGCCTTTTGTCATTTTAGGGCCACACTGTGGCATGGGGAGGTTCCCAGGCTAGGGGTCAAATTGGAGCTGTAGCTGCCGACCTAGGCCGCAACCACAGCAACGAAGGATCCAAGCCTTGTCTGTGACCTACACCACAGCTCATGACAACGCTGGATCGTTAACCCGCTGAGCAAGGCCAGGTATCGAACCCACAATCTCATGGTTCCTAGTCAGATTCGTTAACCGCTGAGCCACGACGGGAACTCCCGTAAAGCTTTATATTTTTATTTTCATTTTATTTTTTTTTGTCTTTTTAAGGCCGTACCCACGGCATATGGAGGTTCCCAGGCTAGGGGTTGAATATGAGCTGTAGCTGCTGGCCTACACCACAGCCACAGCAACACAAGATCTGAGCCACATCTGCAACCTGCACCACAGCTCATGGCAACACCGGATCCTTTAATCCACTGAGCAAAGCCAGGGATCGAAACTGCATCCTCATGGATGCTGGTCAGATTCGTTAACTGCTGAGCCTCAACGGGAACTCCACTAGTCAGATGTGTTTCTGCTGAGCCATGACAGAACTCAGAGCTTTATATTTTTAATAAATGCTTCTGTAACAAGTAGACATATCAAAAAAAAAAAAAAAATCCCAAAAGCCCTCCTGCCCCATGCCAGACATAAAATTTCACTGAAGTAGACCAGAGACCTAAACATAAGAGCAAAACCATAAAAATTTTAGAAGAAAACAGAATATCCATGTGAACTTTGGGTAGACACACTTTTGGATAGGATACCAAAAACACTGAATATTAAAAAGATCAGACTTATCAAAATTAAAATCATCTGTTCTTCCAAAGGATCTAAGAAAATGAAAACATAAGCCGTGGAGTAAGAGGGGAAAAAAAAGTCAAATATCTATCTGACAAAAGGATTATATCTAAAAATAACATGTATAATGCCTTAACTGTAAAAAAAGGAGAAATAATTTTAAGTAATTATTTTTCAATAACATGTTACAATTATAAGTGAAGTAGTCAGATGCTTTCAATTAGAGATAGAATCATTCTGAATGTGACAGCTGGGATTTCAGAATGATTCAAGGAAGAAAGTTGTCTATGATGTTAAGGATTTTTATAAGTCTGAAAAAAATAAACCTTCTGTTTCCATGGTTTTAAAATTCTTGGAAATTTAAATGTATTTTAAAACTATACAAAATGTACTTTGTGTTTATGTGTAAATGCAGTTAGGTTCTTAGCTTGGATGATTATGAACAAATTTCCACCCATGAGAGAAAGTCCTGTGGTACATTCCAACGTTGCACAGGTTACAACTCTTCAGTGTGTGAGACTGCCCAACTCTTTTCAGACCCCAACTAATAAACACTGTTAGGGTTCCTCAAACATTGTGACAATTAAAAAAAAAAGCCACCCCCTCAAATTCCTAAAATATCCCCTAGCAGGTGGTGCCATTCTGGCAGAAAGCCACTGTTAGTTTTATTAATGCAACCCCCCAAAAAATTAAGATTTCCTTCTATGGTGATATCTGAATGGGGATTTCTCTGTCCCCAGTGACTTATTTTTTAAGCTTCTTACAGATGAATGCATAAAGTCCTGCCACTTTCCATGTTTCAAAAATACTTATTTATTTTAGAAATAAGGATATTCTTCTAGTAAAATGACGGAGGTCATCTCTACTGAAGTGTTGCCTGGCACATGTAAAGAAGCTAGCAGCTGCCTCCTTGGTTGATTGCCCATTAAAAGCTGACAAATTGAATACTTTCAATCCTGACAGTGAATGAAATACATTTAGAGAGGTGCCAGATAAAAAGCTATTCCCTGAAAATGGCTTGGCATAGATGGGAAAGCCATTCAGGTAAGACCCACAAGTACCTCTGGGCTTTGAATTAGCAGTGCCTGGGCCCTGCTCACCCTCCTGGTTTGAAAAATGGCCCCAGAGCATGTCTTTGGTGATGACTGTGCCTAGAAGGTTTGCTTTCCAGAGTGACATCTTTTTGACAGATCTAGAAAACAGTGCTTCTCTTGGCTCTCTGTGGTTTTGTCTCTATCATAAATCTGATGTTTACCATCTTGATGGTGTTACTGAATAAACTAGCTAAAAAATAGTATAGCTTTTACATAAGGCTTATAGGTTAATACTTTTGATACGAATTCACTTAATCTTTAGTCTCAATGCACCATAGATAGTTCTCAGATGGCTTATGAAAAATAATGGGAAGAGAGGCAATTTCAGAAATACACTGTACTAGAGTTCCTGGTATGGCTCAGCAGGTTAAGGGACCGATGTCTCTGTGAGGATGTGGGTTTGGTCCCTGGCCTTGCTCAGTGGGTTAAGGATATGGCATGGCCCTAAACTGAGGCATAGGTCACAGATGTGGCTATAATCTGGTGTTGCCATGGCACAGGCCTTCAGCTGCAGCTCTAATGTGACCCCTAGTCGGAGAACTTCCATATGCCACAGGTGCAGCCAATTAAAAAAAAGGTAACACTCTGTACATTGTTTCATCTATAGTTTCTGCTTTGAAAATACCACTTCTGAGTGGGAGCTTTGTTGGCAGCCTCTGTTATAGAAATTGGTGACTCCAAGATTGTGTTCTTAGGTTTTGCAGATGTTAAAGTCTTGGTCATATGTGTCCAACAGAGTCAAGCTAGCAACAACAAAATGATCTAGACTGATTGGAAAACTCCTTTTATTTCATTTTATCTGGAGCCAATAAAAAGTGGTGATTTAAAAAACAGTGTAGATGCCATTTATGAAGAGAGCAAATTCATTTCCTTTTACATAGTAAAAACATTTTCACAGATAACATTGAAAGTCAGGGATGGAATTGTCCATAAATTGTCATTTAGTGCTACATCTAATCTGATACTTAAATCTTCTTTGCAGTCTCTCACACCCACTGAAACAAACCCATTGCCATTTGAGAACTTGTGAGATTTATAAACATGGTAGAACTTTGGAGACCCTGATGGGATAGAACCCAAACACTTGAATTTTAAAAGTGCTATCCTTCAAACATTAGATTTTTTTTCCCCTCTGCTACCAGCGCCCATAGATCCTGATCTGATGTTGGTTCCATACTTAGTAGGACTGTGTTCATTTTTCTTTGTATAGTAATCATTTTTAGTAAGTCCTTCTTCTTAAAAGTTGACTTCTAGCCCTGAACAAAGTTCTTCCAGGTGTCTTCTGACTGATGAATAATGGAATAGGACTTTCATGATTCGCTTTCTCTTGGTGGACCCATATTTTTTCCTTTTTGTCTGAGTAGTCATTATTGAAGTAACCCTCTTAATTCAAAACAAAATCATGAAAGCAGATCCAACTTTGGAAGGCTAGCTTACAACCAGTCTCTGCCATTTTCTCATCTGTGTTTTCCCTATCGGAAGTGAGAAAGAGGGACTACTAGGGAGAAGTCACTAATGAATTTAATTAGTGGCAACATTGACTAATTACAACATTCAAGTATTTAGCAGTCATTGTGTAAGCTAATGGGCACAATAGCTGGAAAATTAAAAGTTTTATCAGGACATGAGCAAACATGCAAATAAAAAATCACCTGTCGGTTGCGTCTTATTAGATAGCTTCATCCTTATGGGGATGTCTAAGTGTTTTATACCTCAGAGGGGACAATCTTCACTGAACTCTAAGCAACACTGTTGAATGAGATTGGATTACCAAATCCATCTTTGCCTGTGCCCTGTTGAACAGTCCTGTGACTGGATTGAAATAGCCTAAAACCTTGAATATGGGAAGTGTTAATTCTCAAAAATGTTGTTCTGTTGCAAATAAATCATTTAAAAGCTAGAAATTTTGTTTGTGTAGATTCAGCCTTTTCCATTCTCATCTCTAACCTTGCACCAGAAGATTTTTGTCATTATGTTGTATATTCCAGAGATCCTTCAGGGTTAAGGAGTAGGTGGGCATTTTTTCTTTTTAACTATTGGCACTCAGGCAGGGATAGGATCCTATCATATTTCTGAGTATATTTCACATGATCATAATTGATTCAAACAAGGCTTTACTCCTGTGTAGTTGATTTTTCTCGTTTAATAGATTTGCTTTATATTTTTAACTGTATATATAAGTATATATATTTATATGCACATATATCCTTGTAAAATACATGGTTGTGATTGGTATGTGTTTATTTTTAATTTACATAAATTGTATTGCACTGTAAATCCCACTATAATAGCTTGCTCGCTTCTTGCAATGTGTTAAATGTTGGTCAACGTCATTGTGTGGGCATCAATTTTGTTGCTTCTGAGAATACTATAATATATAACCACCCCATTTGACAAACTTCATACTAGAGATACACATTGCGCATACCTCTCATTCCCATCATTATAATGTCATGATGAACATGTTTGAACACAGACCCTTAAGAGATTCTCTGAGAAAGCTTCTCTGAGATATAGATCTCCAGGAGTGCATCACTCTGTCCTAAAGCATTCAAATACTTTATTTTCCCTGGATACTACCATACTGCTTTCTGGCATGTCTAGATCAGGAATTATTTTTCTTACTTGCAGTGTGTGAGTATTCAGGTCCACAACTTGTCAACATTAGATATTAACTATCTTCCTAATTCTTGCATTCTGATGGGGATATATTAATTTCTCATTGTTGCGTTCTTATAAAAATTAGCATTTTTTCTATTGTGACTTTGAACATGTTTCTTGGACTAGTCAGTGATCTTCCTCTAGTTTTGTACTACACTTCTTAATTGTCAAGAGATATTTTTATGATCTTAGTATTATTTCCTTATCAGTGTTAACAGTTGGAAGTATTTTTTTCTGGCCTTGTCTGTCCATTATTTTATAATGTCCTTTAGGAAATTCTTTTGATTCTCCAACACCCTTCAGGGTTATAGTATGACCCTCCCACACCCATACTATAGTCTTGTGCTTTCTGAGTTCCTTTTATCGTGTAAATCTGTTTCTTCAAGTGGAAGAATGGAAAACCCAGGAAGATCCCCCAAAATAGGCCTTTTCTGAAATAGCAGTTGGACAAGAGCCTTAAAAAAAAAAGTCTTTCAGTGGCAGAAAATCAACTAAGTAGGTGGGTTATTAACTGAGTCAAAAATCATTATTTTTTAACTCAATAGATTCACATAACTTGATACAATCTCTTCCTCATTGCTTTGTGGTACCATCTTCATTATATGTCAAATTTTCTTATGTGCTGGTGCCATTTCTTTTACTGTGTTCTGTTAGTCTGCTTGTCTAATTACTATGACTAATATCTAACAGAGTTAATCTTCCTTCTTTTTTTTTAAAGTTGACTTTGATTTTTCTTCCACATAAACTTTAGAATAAGTTTAATACCTCCAACTATACTTTCTACTGCCTGTTTTGTTGAATATGCAGATTGATTTGGGAGATAGCTAATTGACCTCTAGGCCATATTAATTAGCCCAGGCATAAACATGGCATATCACTCAATTTATTCAAAATTTTTTTCATGTCCTTTAATAGGATTAAAACTTTTTCTCAGAAAAATTTTGGGCATTCATTATTAGGTTCATTTATATACACTTTACATTCTTTGTCGCTATTGTTAATGTTATCTTATATTCATTTTGTTTTGTGAAATGAATCGGGTGTATCAAAAGATCTTAGATAAGGGAAATGGCCTGGCAGGAAAAGCTGTCTTTTAGCAATGCTAATATTTGTCCCAATTCATATGTTTAAACCACCATTTCTGAACAAGAGGCCCTATTTTTCTGCCTGAGCTTAGACTAGTTTAGACTTATATTACCCATAGTGATGCTATTCATTTTAATATGTAAATAAATTCTGGAGTCTTTTCAACCTAAATTGTTTTCTGGAGTATAGAAAAAATTGCCAAAATATAGGAATTAGTAGAATTAAGAAAGAAGTAAAGTAAACTTGGGAAATCTCTGGGGAAATTCATGTCCTAGATTTATAGATATATAGGCACTAGCCAACTGGTTCATATTGTATACAAAAGAAAAACGAGAATATAATGTTATTTGAATAACATAACAAATTGACTAAAGGACAATTCCAAAGTCATATATTTAATATATATAGTTTTTCATTTTGTAAAGCCCAGCAATGTAGTAGAAGAATAATACATAGTGCCAGAATGCATTATGGGCCCAAATTTTTTACCTTGTCCATACCCTTTCCATGTAACTATGCAATTCCTTTCATAGAAGGTAGAGTAGGAGTTCCCTTCGTGGCTAAGTGGTTAACGAATCCGACTAAGAACCATGAGGTTGTGGGTTCGATCCCTGGCCTTGCTCAGTGGGTTAAGGATCCGGCGTTGCCGTGAGCTGTGGTGTAGGTGCAGATGCGGCTCGGATCCCGCGTTGCTGTGGCTGTGGCGAAGACCGGCAGCTGCAGCTCCTGTTAGACCCCTAGCCTGGGAACCTCCATATGCCACGGGTGCGGCTCCAGATAATGGCAAAAAGACAGAAAAAAAAAAAAAAGAAGGTAGAGTAAACTTCCTTACCACTTGTCTTGGGTTTTGCAATATGCTATTTTTTGGTCAGTGGGAATTTGGTTGAGATGATATGCAATAACTTAGAATGAGTTTGCACAATAAAGCTGTTTCTTATCCATTTGCCATCTTCATGGGAAGAACATGCAAGGGCTACCCTTCTGGTCTAAGGATGAGCTCTGTGGAGCAGAGCCGTTGACTAACTTAGACACCGGCAATTTGATAGAACTGCCCAGCTCATCCCAGCTTAGCCCAGCTGAGCTGCAGCCATGAGCACTAACTCACACACTTAGGTGAGCAAATATTTCAGATGGCACTGGTGATTCAGAGCTTCCTTTGCCACTCCATCTACCCCAGCTGACCAATGATCCATGAATGTAAATGATTCCTGCTCCAAGTCACTGGTTTTAGGGTGGTTTGTTAATGGAGCATTACTGTGCAATAATACTCATTGATAATAACTATGACCAAACTAGGCTTTTAACAAGATGTCGGTTTAACTTTAGAAAATGTATTTAAAAGTTTACCTTATCTAGATAAATGCAGAAAGATACTTAATAAAATTCAACACTCTTTCATTAATTAAAAATTATAATTCTTTGCAAACTAGAAATAGATTTTCCTTAACCTGATCAGAGGCAGATAACAAAACTTCACAGGAAACACCATATTTAGTGAGAAAATTATAGAAATATTTTCTTTAAAAACAGGTGAAAATGAAATTTCCCATTACTCAACTTCTATGCACATTATAATGAAGGTCTTACAAGTATAGTAAGAAAAAGGAAGCAAAATCATGAGAAGAAAGAAGGAAAGGAAGAAATACACTATTATTTATAATTAGATATTATCTCCATAGAAAATCTAAGAGAATATACAAATTTTATTATTAGAAAGATAAGGTTACTGAACATTGATCGATAAAAATAATTTGGTTTCCTATATACAAACAGCAAAAATTTAAATGCTAAATGTGTAATGCATTACATACCCATAAATATAACATAATTACAAATAAATCCTCAAAATTAAAGTCTGAGAATAAAATAGTAAGATTTTATATAATTAATATGCTAATTCTCCCAAGATTAATCTACAAGTTCTGTACAATTTCAAAATAAGATTTAAAAAAACTAGCAAGTCCTTGTCAATCTGATTTTAAAAATATTCATAAGAAAAGGGCCAAGAGTTAAGACAATTTGTAGAAAAGGAAATTGGTGGGGCAATTTCTCTTTCCAGAGAGCAAGAATCTAGTAAATAAAGTAGCATGATTTAGGTACACAGTGTTAAGAGAGATGGGTCCACTGAACATAAAGATAGCACCAAATTAAACACACATATCTGGAAAATGGATATATAGCACAGTTCTTTTGGCAAATTGGCTGGGATAAGGTTGGCATCTTAATCCTAAAAAAATATAAGCCGCTAGAAAGAAATATGATTACATCTCAGCATAAGCCATGCCAAAATATCAGTTCTAGGTGAAATAAAATCTAGTTGTGAAAGTGGAACATTTAAAAACTTTGTATCTTTGGGTCATATTGTAGTTCTATGTATAGTTTTCTAAGGTACCTCCATATTGTTTTCCATAGTGGTTGTACCAGCTTACATTCCCATCAACAGTGTAGGAGGGTTCCCTTTTCTCCACACCCCCTCCAGCATTTGTTGTTTGTGAACTTGTTAAAGATGGCCATTCTGACTGGTGTGAGGTGGTATCTCGTGGTAGTTTTGATTTGCGTTTCTCTAATCATCAGTGATGTTGAGCATTTTTTCATGTGTTTGTTGGCCATCTGCTTATCTTCTTTGGAGAAATGTCTATTCAGGTCCTTAGCCCATTTTTCAATGGGGTTGTTGGCTTTTTTGTGGTTGAGCTGCATAAGTTTTTTGTATATTTTAGAGATTGAGCCCTTGTCAGTTGCATCATTTGACACCATTTTCTCCCATTCTGTAAGATGTCTTTTTGTTTTCTTTTTGGTTTCCTTTGCTGTGCAAAAGCTTGTCAGCTTGATTAGGTCCCATTGGTTTATCTTTGCTTTTTTCTGTTGCTTTGGGAGACTGACCTGAGAAAACATTTGTAAGGTTGATGTCAGAGAATGTTTTGCCAATGTTTTCTTCCAGGAGTTTAATGGTGTCTTGTCTTATATTTAAGTCTTTAAGCCACTTTGAGTTTATTTTTGTGCGTGGTGTGAGAGTGTGTGATGAATCCATATACGCATGTGTAACCAGGTCACCACACTGTGCAGCTGGCTACAATGGAAAATAAATAAATAAATAAAAACTTTATATCTTTGACCTAAGTTCAGAAATGCGTTTCTTAAAAAGACAGAGTAAAGGAAAATAAAAGGAAATCACTATATTCTATTATATAAAATTAAAAGCTTATGTGTATCACAGCATACAAAGCAAAAAGATAAGTACCAACTGGGAAAAATAATTGGAGCCTATTATCAAAAGATTAATCAGTATCTAGAATATTTGGATAAATAGCATCCAAAGAGAAATTGACAAAGATTATAAACTGGAAGTTCATAGAAAAAGAAAACTACATAGCTTACATGCACATTAAAAGATGCTCACCTTCTCTAATAATTAGGAACATAACAGTTACCACTTCACAGTTTATGGATTGGCCAATAAAAAGGGTTGACAAAATGCAAGGAAATGGGAATTAAGTTAATGTGAAAAGAAATGAAAAATCACTCTGGAGAACAATTAAACAAAAACTGGTAAAGATGAATTTGCATGTCCCCTTCCAGGCAGAAGTTCTGTTACTAGGCATTTACCTGACTGTAAATCTGACATATATGCCCAGGAGACATGTGTAATAATGTTCATAGAAGTATTTTTTGAAATATCAATGATCTGGAAACAAATGTCATCAAGAGAATGGATACCTTTATTATGCTGTATTAATACTATGTAACATTATTCAGCAGTGAAAATGAATTAGAACTATTTGTCACTATGGATATGGCTCATGAATACAGTATAGAGTGAAGGAAGAATCTTGCAGAAGGCTCTGTTCTTTATGATATCGTATGTATAAAATCAAGGGGGTGGATAGATATATTGTATAGGAACACATTCAGATAATATAGTATAAAGACTTTCACAGAAAACATAAATACCCAGTTGAAAATAACAGTTACCTGTAGTGAGGGAGAGGAATTTGAATACAGTTGTGGGAGTGTAGACATGGGCTTCAAGAGGTTAGGTCACTTTTTATTTCATAAGTAGGTGGTAAATAATAGGGGCTTTATTTCAAAAATAAATTTGTATTTCTAAAACTTTCATAATCCAAAAGCCCTGGCAAAAGCTCTTTATAGCTAGACTTACAAAGTTATCCTAAAGAGTCTTCTCTGGGGGAAAATTTTAAAGTAGCTTGTTTTCCGTGTAAGTGGAGAGGCTTCTTGGGAGTTAATTTTTATTTCCTCACTAGACTGTCTTCCTCCACTGCAAGCATTAGGCCTTTCACATCTTTGTAGTCTTGCAACTCCCACTTATCTTAGAACACAAGACAAATATTTCATGAAGAAATGAATAAATGAATCAGGTGGACGTAAAGTTTAGAAACCATGGGGCTGAAACCCCAGATATCCAATATACCAGACTGGATTATTTAAGCAACTAGATTGAGGAGTCATTCCTATGTTTTCTCTCATCTCTCTCTAGAATCGATCTTATTTTCTCCTGAAGGCAAATTTAATCTGTTATTTCTGAATTACAGATTCAAAAACTTAATTCCATGATTAAGTTTTTCCTATGTTCCATGGAGCACCATTGTTCAGTGAAATATTAATAGGTGTGCTTCAACTGAAGGGCCTCATAGTCAAATAAGTTTGGAAAACAAAGAATTTAAAAAGTGAAATGATCTACAAGAAACCTATATAGCTAACATAATACTTGATGGTGAGAAACTGTAGGTTTTCCTCCCCACAACTGAAAACAAGGAATGATATCTCCTTTTATCAGTCTTATTTAATACTAAGTTGCAAATGCTAGTTAGGGCAATAAGACAACAAAAGGGAACAAAGATATGGCTATCAGGAAGGAAGGAATAAAACTGATTGCATATGACATGATCGGCTATGTAGAAACCCCCCCCCCAATTAACAAAAAACTCTTGGAAATAATAAATGTGAACTTAAGATCGCAGGTTACAGGATTGATATGCAGACATCAATTGCTTTCCTGTATACCAAAATGAAGAATTAGATTTGAAATTTAAAAGTATCATTTGCAATAGCAAAAACCAAAAAAATTAACTATAATATAACAAAACATATACAAGATCTACATGCAGAAAATTGAAGTTCCCCCTCCAGAGCAACAGGATCAGCAGCATCTCTAGAGTGCTGGGATGTGGGTTCCATTGCCAGCACTGCCGAGTAGGTTAAGGATCTGGCACTGCTGCAGCTTATGTAGGTTGCAATTGTAACTTGGATCTGATCCTTGACTTGGCAACTCCATAGGCTGAAGGGTGGCAAAAAAAAAAAAAAAGACTGTTGAAAGAAAACAAAAATCTAAATAGTTTGTTATCCTACGTTCATAGATTGGAAGACTTAATGTTAAGATGTTTATTCTTCCCAACTAGATCTATAGATTCAGTGCAATCCCAATTAAAATCCTAGCAAGGTATTTTGTAGATATTGTAAAGCTAATTCAAAAATTTATATAGAAAGGCAAAAGATCTAGAATAGCCAGGGTAATACTAAAAAGAAAAAGTCAGAGGATTCACACTATCCAATTTTAAGACTTATTGTAAAGCTATGGTAATTCAAGATAGTGTGGTATTGGTGGAAGAAAAGACATTAAAGATCAATGGACTGAATAGAAAGCTCAGAAATAGACTCACAAAATAACAGTGAGCCAATCTTTGACAAAGGAACAAAGGCAATTCAATAAAGGATGGTCTTTTTAACAAATGGCAGTGGAACAATTGGGCACCTACCTATAAAAAAAAATGAATCTAGACACAGACCTTACATCTCTCACAAAAATTAACTCCAAATGTTCATAGCCCTAAATATAGAATGCAAAATTATGAAACTCCAAGAAAATAGCAGAGGAGAAGATTCAGGTGACCTTGAGTATTTAGATATAACACCAGAAGCATGATCCATAAAAGAAAAAATTTCTAAGTTGATTTTATTAAAATTAGGAAGTTTTGCTCTGTGAAAAATACTGTAATGAGATGAAACACAAGCCCAGGTTAAAATAAAATATTTGTAAATGCATATCTGATAAAGGCCTTATGTCCAAAATATACCAAAAACTCTTAAAACTCACCAATAAGAAAATAACCCAATTAAAGACTGGCAAAAGATCTCAGATCTCATAGACTCCTCACCAAAAGGATTTAAGATGGCATATGAAAAGATGATCCCTCAACAACATTTATTTTAGTGAATCTCAAATTAAAACAATGAGATACCACTGCACACCTATTAGAATGCCTAAAATACAAAACAAACAAAGCAGAACAAAAAAGTACTAGTTGCAGATGAGGATACAGAGGAATACGAACCCTCATTTGTTGCTGGTGAGACTGCAAAATGGCACGCCTACATTTGGGCGATTTCCTAAAAGTTACACATAGTCTTACCAAGCAGTCCAGTAATCATGCTCCTGGTTCAAAAAATTATATCCACATTAAAAACCTGTCTGTGAATGTTTATAGCAGCTTTATTCACAGTCATCAAAAATTGAAGCAACCAAGATGTCCTTCAATATGTGAATGTACAAACACATTGTAATACATCCACACAATGGAATATTATTCAGTAATAAAAATTTATGAGCTATCACATTGTAAAAAGACATGGATGGACCTTAAATCCATATCTCTAAGTGAATAAAGCCAGTCTGAAAGGGCTATATACTGTATGGTTCCAATTATATAACATTCTGGAAAAGCCGAAACTGTGGAGCTTCTCAAAAGAGCAATGGTTACCAGAGGGTGAGGAGGAGGAAGGGAGAGTTAAATAAGTACAGCATGGGGCATTTTTTGTTTTACTCTAGTGTATTATATTGTAATGGTGGACTCTTGTCTACCATTATACACTTGTCAAAACCCATACAACTTTATAGCATGAAGAATGGACCTTAATATATTCAAATAAAAATCATTTAGGAGGTAGAGGTTCCCAGAAATGAACGCAGATGGTGACAGGAAAATTAATGGTAGTAAATACACCAAACAACCCTGCTAAAAGTCGTGAGAGGGAAAGGGCTGACCTAAGTAACTTAGGAAATGATAGTCTGTAAGACTAAAGGCAGGGAGTTCCTATTATGGCTCAGTGGTAAGGAATCCAACTAGTATCCATGAGGATGTGGATTCGATACCTGGCCTCATTCAGCGGGTTAAGAATCCAGTGTTGCCATGAACTGTGGTGAAGGTCACAGATGTGACTTGAATCCTTGTATTGCGACGGCTGTGGTGTAGGTGGGCAGCTGCAGCTTGGCTTTGATCCTCAGCCTAGGAACTTCTATATGCTACAGGTGCTGCCCTAAAAGGAAAAAAAAATAGGCTAAAGGCAAATCAATGGTATGTAAACACTGTACTCTGGCTGACAAAGTTGTCTCCCATGGCAGCATTTAGTTAACATTTCCCATTCTCATCCTATTGCACAGGTGCAAAATTGTCTGCTTGATCAAACTTGAGTCTAGCTCCTCTGAGTCCTCCTCTTGGCTGGGCTTGAGACCTTAGCCTACAGAAACTGCCAACTCATAGCACAACTGTCCCTCCTGGCACACACTGAGAGGCTTGAACAAATGCTAGCATAGTTTCTAACAGCTCAAGGCTACATCCCTATGTGAAAATTCCAGTCCCCACCCCACCCCCCAAATTCCTGTCTGCTTTGGAAAGGTCAAGACTGCTGAAAGAATTTATGATTTGTTCTACTAAATACCTAAAGATAGGGCTCCTGTCCTCTAGTGTCTGGGAGAGAAGGAGACTGATTTCAGTAAATGTCATTTAGCAAACCCAGATGACCAAACACATTGACCAACACATCTTGCTGCGTTCTGTAAATTTCCAGTTTCCTGGTTCTGCTGGAGCCCCACTTGTTCTCCCCTCCATGTTCCCTCATTCTCACTTTAGCATGCTTAATAACCTCTGTGCCAGTTGCACTTCAGTTCGGTTCAGGCTGCAGTCTTATCCCTATTGCCATGGTTAATACTGAATAAATCTGTCCTTTCCACTATAGTGTCTGGCTTTATTTTTGACATGTATGCACTGGAATGGAGCAGTAGGTCAAAGACTGGTATAGTAGGCTGAACAATATTAGGTCTTAGTCTTTGGAACCTGTAAATGTGATCTTATTTTGGAAAAAAAACTCTCTTTGCAGATGTGATTAATGATCTTATAATAGATTATCCTGAATTGTCCAGGTAGGCCCTAAATGCCATCTCACAAGCATCCTTGTGAGAGAGAGAGATCACATAGAAGAAGGGCAGGTAATATGAAAATGGAGACAGATTGGAGTGAGGGGAAGGAAGGCTGGTGGGCACCAAAGCTGAAAAAGGACAAGGAGCAGATTCTCCTCTAGAACCCCCAAAGGGAAGGGAGCCAGGCTAATACCTTGCCTTTGGTTCAGAGAAGCTGATTTTGGCTTTCTGGCCTCTGGAATAAAAAAAAATATATTATTTTTTAAATTTCTTCTAGGAGAGAATATGTTCTCTTGTTTGAATCCACCAAGTGGGTGGTAATTCATTACAGTAGCCACAGAAAATTAATGCAGCTGGTGAATGGTGAGAATGGATTTTTCACTCTTGGAGTAGGAGTTTACAGATCAAGGGGAGAAAGCTAGACTGAGCCATGTGGTAATGGATGAATGTTGGAGAAGTTAGCGTAGCCTCAAAGTAAGGCTATAACCCCAAACAAAACTCCCTTCCTTCCTTCCTTCCTTCCTTCCTTCCTTCCTTCCTTCCTTCCTTCCCTCCTTCCACTTTTGTCTTTTAGGGCCGCGCCAATGGCATATGGAGGTTCCCAGGCTAACGGTTGAATTGGAGCTGTAGTTGCTGGCGATATGCCACAGCAACGCCAGATCTGAGCCATGTCTGTGACCTATACAACAGCTCACAGCAACACTGGAGCCTTAATCCACCGAGCAGGGCCAAGGATGGAACCTGCTTCCTCATGGATACTAGTCCAGATTTGTTTCCCCTGAGCTATGACAGGAACTCCCAAAACTCCTTATTGATGGAGTCAAAGGAATACAGGTGACTCCTGAAAGAGCTCTCAATGGCCAATGCTGGAAAAATTTGATCAAGGAAATAAATTATACTTACTGTAAACATTCAACTATATATTTATGTTAATATATTAAATAATATTAAATAATATATTAAATATATATTGAAATTGTTAGTATTAAATAAATATTCAATATATTAAATAATATATTGAATATTAATATATTAAAATCTAAAGTATAAAATAAATATCCATGAATCCATATTGATAGATGGATAAATAAATAAATAAATGGTGGACATTAGACAAGTTTCCCACATAGAAATATTCCAAGAAATGTATGCAGATACTCTGCCCTCAGGGAAAGGAAACATAACTCCACACCCCTTAAGGGTGAGCTGCACAGAGTAACTTCTGAAGAGGATAGTGTGGAAAAGGGCAACCAAGGATAATCTTACAGTGGATAAAACTGGCAAACACTACCTCAGCCAGGTGATCAAACTTAACATCAGTAGTGATAAATCGTGTTGATAATTTGTACCATTGACATGATGTGATTAAAAATGGCACTTACCTCTGTCATCTTCTCCAAACTCATAATCCCAATCAAATCATAGTGAAAATATAAGACAAATCTAATAAGGGACATTTTACAAGATATCTGATCAGTGTTCCTTAAAGCTACCAACACAGGGAGAAACTGTCACTTCTAAGAAGAGCCGAAGGAGATATGACAATAAATACAACACAATATCCTGGTGAAATCCTGGGACAGGAAAGGACATTAGGTCAAAACAGATGAAATATGAACAAAGAATGAACCTTTGTTAATAATAAGGAATCAACGTTGGCTCGTTAATTGTTATAATTGTACTAATATAAGATGATCAATAATAGGGGAGACAATGTAGGGCGTATATGAAATCTTTGTACTATCTTCTCAATTTTTCTGTATGTCTAAAACAGTTCTAAATATATGAAGTCTGTTACAAGTGGGGAAAAGAGTCAAAATAGCTTGTATACTGCAGGGATTCTAAGCAGTGTCTCTGTGCACCAGGGCAGCATTCCACCATTTTTAAGGAAAAGTTTTGGGAATATGGTTCTTTGCTTTTTCCATTTCAGCATAGGACTTGTCAAAGTTAAATCTGGAATATCTGTGTTCGCAAATAGGAATTACCCTGCAGTGATACCTGGAGAATAAAAGGCATTTTTGTCTTCTCTAGTTATGTCAAGAACTCTCTTCTCTCAACCATTTGCCTGGTTCCGGTTCTTCTTCCTTTCCATATAAAAAGCAAGTGATGAAGTAGCTAAAAATAAATTAAATAAAACTAGGCCAAAACAAGCATTTACAGTATAGTCTTGCAAGTCTGGTTGGCATACCACCCCAAAGGATGTGCTTTGTGTGAATTAAAAATAGGTAGGGACAGTAAAAAACCCTGCAAAAGCAAGCCTGAGGATCTCTGCAGGGAAGAATTCCCAAGGGAAGGTTTGCTGCAAGGTGGCCAGAGGGTGAGGCCAATGGCCCCATTAGGAGACTTATGAGTCTTTTGGCTCTCACCCTTCACCCTGCCCTCCATTCTGTCTCACTGCTGTTGTGTTCACAAGGTCCCCTATGCCCAGGAGGAATACTGCAGTCAGTGGGGACGGGCTCAGCCCCTCCCTTCCCTGCAGCTGTGCTCCTTGTCAGAAACACCCAACTCACTGGGATAGCTGCCTTGTGGAGGTCCTATCAGGGCTGCTCTGGATTAAGTGACCTGGGGTGAAAGGTGCATTCCCCTTGTTGAAATGAAGTCATCAGTGGCTCAAGCACAGACAGCCTCACATTCTCATTTCCTTTTTCACCTTCTGACACGATTTGGCTGGGATGGCACAATTTCTCTGACTATCTCAAGTTTAAAAGATATGCTTGGAGTTCCTGTTGTGGCTTAGTGGTAACAAGAACTCAGGTTCAATCCCTGGCCTTGATCGGTGGGTTAACGATCCAGCATTGCTGTGAGCTGTGGTGTAGGTCGCAGATGTGGCTTGGATCTGGTATTGCTGTGTGGCTGTGGCATAGGCCAGAAGCTGTAGCTCTGACTTGACATCTAGCCTGGGAACTTGCCTATGCCTCAGGGAGGCCCTGAATAGACAGGCACACACACACACACACACACACACACAAAGATATGCTGCCCAGAGGAAGGAGAAGCAAAGGAAAAGTCTAGTGAACAGATTTTTTTCATAGTCTACTTAAGAATAGATGACATTTATTGAAGTCTAATAACCAAATGAAGAGCTTTGCATTTGTCATTTCTCTTATTTTCCCAATACCTCCGTGAGCTAATTCTGTGTACGTGTTTAACAGATGAGAAGTAAATTGATCCGTATCGCACAGCTAGGAATTGTGGAGAAAGAGTTCTAACTTGATCTCCAGATCTACATTCTTAACTATCACTATAAATGTCTCTACATGATGTGAGCCTAACTTTCTCTTTTTTGCAAAACAAAGTCAGGGCTAAATAATTGAAATGTAGCCCTAGTTCTGAATTCTCTGCTACTCCCAAAACAGGTATGAAATTTAAGGGAGGTGAAAGATAAAACTATTTTGAAAAGAGTCAATGTATTTCTCTCATTAATATGGAGGAATTTCACTGCTACTAAAAGAATCAACTGTCTAACAGACTGAAATGATATTAGGCATTCAATTAGGCTTTCGGATTGTGCCTTGCCAGGAATATGCTCATCAAGAATTATGATTTGCTGTGAAAATCTAAAAAGGAATACGGACTCATTTTCAACAAATAAATGCGATTTGGTGGATACAACTGTATCTAACCAGACAAGACTGAGAGGTTCGGGTGGGTAACATTTTAATCTAGATCATCTCAGAATGAAGCAGTTTCTTATTATTAAATATGAAACCAACTGGCAGGCACAAAAGGGCCAACTCTTGTGAGATACATGATTTGGAGGGATTTGGTTACTGCTAGGGGGTAGTTGGGTGCAAGTAATTAATGGCCAAAGAATAGGAGGAAAGCTGGACATTATTTAAAGTTGAAGCTTGTGCTCTAGTTGGAGGGGTGCAGATAAGTCAGAATTCAGGGAAGTGTAGATATTTTTCAGTGACTGATATTCAGGGATTCCTTCCAGTGAGGGTTTCTTCCTTGCCATGAGTGGTAAGATATCATTTAAAGACTTCTGGTGGAAGTATAATCTGGTGCAGTCATTTTGACTCTGTCCTTTTCCCATTCTCCCTGGACACATCCCAATCAGATTTTGTTTTTTAAAGTTTTATTGAAGTGTATTTGATTTATAAGGTTGTGATAATTTCTGCTGTGCAACAAAGTGATTCAGGTACACATATCCATACATCCATTCTCTGTCAGATTCATTTCCCACAGAGATTATCACAAAATATTGGGTAGAGTTCTCTGTGCTATATATACAGCAGGTTCCCACTGGCCAGTCATTCCATATACCTCAATGTGTATATGCCAGTCCCAAACCCCCAGTCCATCCCTCTGTGCCCTGCCACTTGATTGTCTTTCTAATTTTCATTTAATTGATAGGGAAATTGAAGCCTAGAGAGGTAGCCACTTGATTTTCTTAATCTTCTTTCTTAGTATATCAGCAGCATCTGATACCGTGCTTCATTCCCTCTTTTTAAAGTACATTTACCCTTGGCTTCTGGCACACATTCTCATTTATCTAAACTCATGGACTGTTCCTATATGGTCTCCTCCACTGATTCTCCATCTTCCTGACCTTGCCCAGATACAAAATAAAGAAAATCATGGCAGAGTTCTTAGCTAAATTTATAACTGTGTGTGTATGCATGCGTGAACATGTGCACGCATGCTTTGAGAATGTCTCAACGTTTAAAATGTTAGATGTGGGTTCTTATAGGCAAAGTATAGCTAGGAATTATTGTACAGAGCTTTTATAGTGAGGTGGAGCAGTTACAAGTACTTTTTGTGCAGTGGGGATTTATACATCTGAAAAGGTGGGGTGAACATCTTAATGCAATCTCAGGCCAGTGGACTCAGTTCTCAGATATGTTTTCTTAATCTATACACACAAAGTAATTTTATCTTGCTACATGACTTTATATGTTATCTATGCACAGCTTTTCCCAAAATGTATATCTCCATACATTTACCTAAATTCCAAAATCCTATGTTCATCTGCCTAATTGACGTTCTTCCACTTAGAGAGGCTTATGTCTAAGATCAAACTTCTATTTCCAATGCCTCCCACCAATTTTCCCATGCCATGAAATGGAAAACTTGCTCTCCCAGTTGTTCTGTCAGAAACCTTAAGGTCAACTTTGTCTCCTTGTCTCCAGTCACACTTGACTTCTGAACAACGCTTTAATCTTTTCACCTTAGCCTTCATAACACATCCAGAATGTGACCCACTGTCACCTCTTCTGTGACCACCTTAGCCAGTGTCACCATCACATCAAGGATTACAGTAGCCTCCTAATGACTCTTAAGTGTTTGTTCACTGAAATCTATCCCTAATGTAACATCCAAAGCCAGATCTTATTATTTCTTTGCTCAGCAACCCACAGTGGCCTCTCTAGTTATTCAGAGTAGAATGCAAATTGGTTTCTGTGATTGACAAGGTCCTGCATTATCTGGACCTATTTCTGCTCCAAGCTCCATCCTAGCCTCTTTCTTACTCACTGTGCTCTAGTTCCTTAACATCTATTGCTATCTGATATATTTCACGTTTACTTGTATGATGGTTGTCTATCTTTCCCTGTTAGACTGTAAGCTTCATTAAGCTCCAGCTTAGCAATCATGAGACATCACAAGTTGCTTAACTTCTCTAAGTCTCATTTTTCTCACCTATAGAATATCATCAAGACTTCATAGGGTGTTGGGAGAATCTAACGATGTAATGCATGTAAAGTACTTATCACAGTGTATGGAATGCACTGGATGATTAATCCTGATTGCAAGTCACTCACACACCACAGGCAGCTATGTCCCAATAACCTGGTGAAATCTACAGAAGGATCCTAGGGGTATGGGGACTTCCTTTATACAGTACTTACAATAAATACAATTCCCTGGGAAAAACATATTAAGTTCCACCATCTCTTAGTGCTGGATCAGTAGCTTTGTCTCCCTAAATGACTTGAGAAACTGTATTTGAAGACTCTACCAGGAAATGAATTACAACCACATCCTTATTAGTTAGAGCTGAGGTATGAACTATAAAAAGTTGCACTTCTAAACCACCTCCAGTAGGCAGCAGTCTTAGGAGCTCAATGAGTTTGAAGAAACAAAAAACTGCAATTTGAGATCAGGTCTTGCTGGCCAGAGACTTGTCAGAGCTAACTCCTTTGATTGATTGCTAAGGCTTTGCATATCCTGTCTGATTAAATGAGTGTATCCAGGTACAACTGGCTAGAGTTTGAGAAGTATGGAAGGATGCAGATGAAATATTTCTCTTTTTTTCCTGTTGTTTCAGTAAACCTGACACTTCAAATTCTCCCCCTTTGAATCATTTTGGCTTATTTAATTATTTGCTCCTGCTTCATTCCCAGCAAAGCTGTGGCTGGCCTTCTGAACCTTGATCCCTGAGATACACATAAATAGCATCTGTGGCAACTCAAATCTTCATATCCTTTAACTTGCCTATGACCTTAAACATTCAGTGAAGAAGCAGATTCCTGCTACGTCAGCTGGCCTAAAGAATTTTCTGGCATCCTCTTTGGAAATAAATGTATTGAAACTCAGTCAGTGTTATTGGAATATCCATGCAGGATGCTAGATGATGAGAAATGGCAGGGGATAGCAGGAGGCTTCCAGGGGTGCTGAGCATTGGCTGGTCTACCAGGCATTTCAAGCTCTTGTGCCTTTGCTTTTGCGGTTACTTCCATCTCTTTCCACTATTTCCTTTGGATGTGAATTCTCATAATTCAAAGCTCAGAGTCAATACTACTTCTCTTCTTGATTTTCCTTAATAAACTTTCATTTCACTGAGTTTCATATATTATGTGTATATCTTTTCTATAATCCTCGTGTGAGAGTTCATGTCATTTTATGCCCTAGACATGCCCTCACCCCAAGGGGAGGGAACATGTCTAATTCACCTTTGCACACAGTTCCTTCTATGGAAAATCCTTATTTATTCATGTATTTACTTCAAGTTACTTGGCCTTATTGACCTCATTTATGGCCTTTTCACTCTAGGTTTTTTTAGGAGTTGAGATAACTGGATTCTGACAATCTGAGAAGAAATAGCTACTATTTTCAGCTGACTTTTGGTTGCTGAGGAGGTGTGAGACCTTGTTTCTTTCTCATTTTTCTTTGTCCTACTCCTTTATTTTCTTCCTTCTTTCCTCCCTTCCTTTCTTCTTTCCTCCCTTCCTTTCTTCTTTCCTCTCTTCCTTTCTTCTTTCCTCCCTTCCTTCCTCTTCTTCTTCCGTCCTCCGTCCCTCTCTCCCTCTCTTTCTTCCTTCCTCCCTCCCTTCCTTCATTTCCATTTTTTTGTCCTTTTATGGCTATACCTGTGGCATATGGAAATTCCCAGGCTAGGGAGTGAATCAGAGCTATATAGCTGCTGGCCTGTGCCACAGCCACAGCAATGCAGGATCTGAGCTAGGTATGTGACCTACACCATAGCTCATGACAATACCAGATTCTTTAACCCATTGAGTGAGGCCGGGGATCAAATCTTTGTCCTCATGGATACTAGCTGGGTTTGTTATCCCTGAGCCACAGTGGGAACTCCCTGTCCTATCCATTTCTGGTATAGGATTTCAAGGATAAAAAATCTTGTCACAGATGCCCAAAGGCGTGTCTTCTTGCTTATTCTTTAATGTTATTGTTGAGAATTTTTTTCATCTTGAGTGTCAGGGAAGAGATGCCAATTCCTTAGGTCACGTTGTCCTCAGATGAAATCACAACAAAGAAGTAACTTTAAAGCTCATTATTTTAAAATATGCTTTAAAATTCCTACTCTAGGGTCTAACTTGACTCAAATTGTATGCTTTTTTTCTTGAAAGTTATTATTTGATTCTAAATCCGTATTTCTCATCAAATGTATGAAAATATTCACTCTTGGTGAACAACTTTTGAATTCATTTTAACTTAGAGTGGAACAAAAATATTGTGAGAAAGAGCAATATTTCACTTCTTTAGTAAAGTTTACAATACAACAGCTGCTATACGTTTTGGTAGATAAAGATACTGAGCAACTGAAATGTTCTGCTTAAAGTCATACTTTTCTAACTTCCATAGTCAAGTCTTTGACAATTTTCATGTACAGTCATGCAGTGTTTCTGAGATATTGACAAAAGAATTTATTACTAAAAAAATAAATAAAAGACCAGGAATTCTTGTCATGGCTCAGTGGAAATGAATCTGACTAGCATCCATGATGATGCAGGTTCAATCCCTGGCCTCACTCAGTGGGTTAAGGATCCAGGGTTGCTGTGAGCTGTGGTGAAGGTCGTGGACAGGGATAGGATCCTGAGTTGCTCTGGCTGTGGTGTAGGCCAGCAGCTGTAGCTCTGATTCGACTCCTAGCCTGAGAGTCTCCATATGCTTCTAGTGCAGCCCTAAAAAGACCAAAAAAAAAAAAAAGAATTTATTCCTGCTTTCTATTTCTGAATGCTGTTTCAACTATGTTGGCATCAAAATTGTAGGAAAAGTGTCACATTCTATAGAGAATGTGATATCAAAAAGTATTAAAGGTAAATGATGAAGTAAATGATTTACATAAATAATTACTTTGAGTACCTTTTCAGAAAGATACCCTCAAAATTTACAATATTCATCTTCCTTTCAATACTTTCCCTGTTCTTTGAATATATACATTTTTTTTGTCTCTCTTTCTCTCTGTGGCTTTTTCCACCTGTTTCCTATTTCTTTTTATGCCCCACAAGATACAGTCACGGTTGGTGTTCCCTCTTCCTTTTAAAAAAGCTAGTCCTTAATTTATTCCTCACTCCGTTCTAGCCATTTCAAGCTGGCATCAGTTTCAATATGCAATTTTATAATCAAATTACAGATCTGAAAACCTCAGAGATCATTCAATCCAACCATGTCTTCACTGTAGAAATCTTCCAACAGTCTTGAGATCCATTCTCTTTAATTTCTCACTTCAAGAGACAAAGGTTCCTGTCTGTGAACACCTCTAATTTCTCATAAGTTCTTTAAGTCCAAATCTTTTTTTGCCTGTCACTCATCCGCAGTCTCCTAGCTTGCCATCTAGAGCCACATGGAATTTGTCCATTTCTTCTTCCATAAAACTTCAGATGTTTGCCATATCAAATCTACCTTAAATCTTCTCCAGACTTTACATCCATAGTGTCTTTAAGTTGTTTTTATACCCTAGTGTTTTCTTTAAGATTTTTATTTTTTCTCTTATAGTTGACTTACAATGTTCTGTCAATTTCTCCTGTATAGCCAAGAGACCCAGTTTATATATATATATATATATATATATATATATATATATATATATGTATATATATATTTCTTACATCATTCTCCATCATGTTCCATCACAAGTGACTAGATACAGTTCCCTGTGCAGGATATAACCTAGTTTTGCGATCCTTTATCACCTGATTATTTTACCAATATTCCCCTAAATAGGGTTCAACCTCCCAAGTATTGTCGAATCTATGCAAAACCCCATGGATTTATTATTCCTCTTAATATGAAGTTCCTTAATCTTCCTCTGGCCTAAGATTACATTGAACTTCTATCAATTGTGACATTTTTAAACTCATGATGAATTTTGTATTTATCAAAACCACTAGGTCTTTTACTCAATTATTTTTAGGTATGGCTTTCCTTATGTCGTGGTTGGATAACTTAATTTTTGAAAAAGAATTGAGAACTCTTCCTTTTAAGTCAAAATCATTATTTCGGCCAATTGAAGTCATTTAAAATCTTTTGTCACCAAAAGCAGCTTTCAGCTTTCAAAAAAATGATTAACCTGAAAGATACACTTTTATTTGCTTGACTACTTTCTAACTTTAATTCAGTCCTTAATTTTCCACTCAAAAACCTGAAATCAAAGTGAATGAGAATGTTATTTATTAATGTAAGTGCGACATAAAAATCTCAAACTCTTTGTTTAAATAAGAAACTTGGCAGAATCATTTTATCTTACCTCCCTTTCAACTAGAGAAAGAAAGAAGTACCCCTAGAATCTAGTTCTCACTAAACATTATGAATATTCATAAATATTTATACTTTCCAGAAAATCATCAATTTAAATGTTATTATAAGGGCAAAACAATACATAAGGCTGGATAATAATAAGGCTGAATAGCTTACTTGTCCCATTCACTCTTCAGCATTCTCCACCCTGATTTGTGCCCAGAGCATCTAGGGATATTTGTCCTTTGGCTTCTGGCTAGGAATTACCAGCAGGAGATTGGTGCTACGTAGAGATAAGAGGTAGGATGAGGTATTAATTCTTCTGGCATCCCTTCTACTGGGAACCCAGGCCCTGGGTATATCCTACTATTAACGATCACAGCTCTCGCTCCACAGGTTGAAGGATAGCTCCTTCCCCAACCAGCTTTCTCACCATTACTTAACCACATAGGCGACTCTGTCTCATGTGAATTTCCCTTAACCTTGGCCACACCTTTGCAAATAGTCTCTTCATTGAATTCTCCTCCATTATCCCCTTGGTTGGGCCATCTGTCTCCTGCATGAACCCTAAGTGGCCTGGCAGTCCATCAGATTAAGAGCTTTGTAGATGTTGAAGCTAACTTTCATGAGACAGAGCTGCTGTGCAGATTCTTCACAATTGGCATCTATAAACATTTGTCATGGGATGACTCAGCCAGGTGTTCTCTGCAACCTGTTGGAAGTTCTCCATCTACCAGCAAGTTCCCACCCCATTTGGCCGTCACTTGATATGCACTTAGTTGTAAAAATAATGCAAATATGGACCCTGTAATCATCTGTCATTAGTCGGCTGGAAGGTGTTCATCCAGCTAATTCTCAGGATGTGCTTTTATTGAAATGGAATGAAAAAAAAAATGCCTAGGCTTACAGACCTTTGAGAAAAAGACAATTGACCCTGGAAGTCCATGGATGCTGTGGTCCTTTTGGACTGCTGTAACAAAACGCTGCAGCCTGGGTTGCTTATAAAAAATAGTAATTTACTTCTTACCATTCTGGAGGCTGGGAGTCTAATTTCAAGGTGACAGCATGGTCGGGTGAATGCTCTCTTCCAGGTTTTAGACTTCTCATGTATCCTTGCATGTCAGAAGGGGTAGGGAACTCTCTGGAACCTCTTTGGTAAGGCACTGATCTCATTCATGAGGGTTCAAACTTCATGACTTGAATCACCCCCAAGGCACCATTACTAATAACATTACCTTTGGGAGTTAGGATTTCAACATAAGGATTTTGGATGGATACAAACATTCAGGTCAGTGCAGATGCCCAGTTTAAGAAACAAAGCACTGGCACAGCAAATAAGCACATGAGTTCTGAAAACTTGAAATGGTCAAATCTTGGTCACTGTTAACAACGTGATATTAACTAACTCAGTGTTTCCTTATCTAAAATGTCTGATCTGTATAATTGATATAGTAATAATATCCACTTTATTATTTGGTGGATTAAATAAAATTTGATATTTATACATTTTAACATAGCCTGGCATTTTGAAAGCACTCAGCAAATATTAAGAAAAAATATTTTGATGCTGAAATGAGGTCAACTGCCTATTCACGTGTCAGAAACAGACATTGGTCTTCAGTTTCCTTATTAATAAAAAGGAAAGTGCCAGAGAAGGTGTGAGAATAGGTTTATGGCCCTGGTTACAAAATTTTAAAAAGAATGACTCACATAGAAGGGACAGAGTTAAATATATAAATATACAACCCCTTTTAGTTGAATTGTTAAACTTTCACCTCTTAAGGAGCTCTTAAATCAAGCTTTATAACAAGTAAAAGATGTTTTTGTTTAATTATAATTATGCAATTAATCACCATCAAAGGCCAAACAATGTGTTTTAAAGAAAATCAGAAAAGTTGGTATTTTTACGCACTCTGTTACTAGGTGCTGAATTAAAGAACTTGGATAGTAATACAAAAATATTTACATCAAAACTAATCAAATTTCACACATTATTTTAAATGTAATAATAAAAACCAACCTCATTGCCACTAATAAAAATGAATAAAACTTGTCAAAAATTTGAGTCTGTCACACATTGCAAAGGCAAAATGCCTGGTCTTATTTTCCTAAATTCAGTTTTTTAATTGATTTACCCTAATGATTTTCTGGAACACTTTTCTGCTTTTTTTTCTTCAATACAATTTAGATTCTGTTTTTAGTCTTTACAGTTGTATAGCCCTGTATTTGTTTGAGCTATGTTTGTTGCAGCTGTCGTCAGTTTGATCCCATATGCTTTCTATTTCTCAAGGATTTTTCACCATTTGTGTTCCTGTCTCATTATGCTTTATCTATGTCTATATCATGTATAGCTATATTTATCTATATCATCTAGAGCTATATCTGAATAATATGTATATTCACAGATACGTATCTTTTCTCTTGGGAAATTTGATGTATAAAGGAATATTGAAACACGTTTTCCATCTACAATTTTGATTTATTCTTGATGGTATTTTTAATTTGAAGACAGTGAGATGTATGGAATGTGCTAGATTTTCTCTTGGAAGTTTAGCAACACTTACCCTCTTCTCTTCTGAAAGAGGGAAAATGTTGAGAGGCTAAAACCCTGGTAATATATTGCTCAGAATTCCCAACAGCAAGGTACCATGTTACATTTTGCAAATAAGGGTGCTTGCAAAGAGAGTAGAAACCACTATTTCCCTGGAGACAGTGGCTCAGGCATGTAAACTGCAGGGGTGATGGATGGGAGGTTTGACAATTGTCTTCCTTGTGTCAGCCTGTGAATGGGTAGTGGCAGTTTCCTGTGATTCCTAGTTTTCCTGAATTTTTGGACCATAGCAATGACTTCCCTGACCATTGCTCTACCAGTCATTCCAATGGTTTTATGACTCCCCAGTCTCTCTATGAACTCTCTATTTTACCTTCAGCAATTTCTGCTTTCCTGGTCAAACCCTAACTGATTCATAGAGTTTCAATAATTTGTCTAAGGTCCCACAGTTAATTAGGTTTTGACCCTGTATCTGTCCAGCTTTCAACAATGTGTTTATTGGCGAGTTCTAGATCTTTGTTCATATTCTTTTGGGATGTTTATGTCTTCAGTTGTGAAAAGTATGCTGGGAATTTTATAGAGGGTGATATATATATATGTGTGTGTGTGTGTGTGCATACATACATATATATATAAATATAATTTAATAATACTTCTCTTTGAGCTCTCTTAGACCTACTTGAGAACTTTGGGGTAAATTAAAATGCATAGACAAAAGAACAAGAAAGAGAACTATTTGAAGATTTGAGATACCCCCTTTGTTATTTTTTAAGCCATGGGTTAAAGATAGAGGGTAGAAGAGACGAGTAAGATGGAAAAACAAATTTATTGTGATATGAGGTGATATGACCTATTGATCATTTATACCCAACCATTCCTATGTCTGTGTGTGTGAGTGGACATTTTTGAAATATTCAGTTCTAGTCAGATATTTGTAATATAATGTGACTATTAGCCAAGAGGGACTGATTTAATTTCAAGTCTTTTGACACAAGAATAATTAAAAATCACCCTCTTTTTACTAGCAGTAAATATTTGCCATCATTTTATAAAAGCTAACAATTAAATTTAGAAGGATGCTTATTTGTACTTTATATTGACATTTCAGAATCAGTTTATTTTTTTTTGCAAATAATTATTTGTAACGGTGGTTTGCTTTTTATTCATCAGTATGTTTTAAGAGTTCTCTGAAAGGACAGAAGGGAAAGTCGGGTTAACAAAGTTATTGACTTAATTGGAAAATGCCTAAGGTATTGCTTTGAAAATTCATGACTGGGCAAAATAAGTGTAAAGGAAGAAATCTTGGGAAGTAATTGTGTTGCTATGGGGAAAAGAGTATTAATTGGATGTTTCTTTTGTGCAGTTTTACTCTCCATTTGAAAATTGTCGAATGTATGTTTGACAAAAAATGGACTGAAAATAATTTTTCTAGATATTTAGTACTATTTCATGATGGATTGGTCATACGGGGGATTAGATATATACCCCCAAATAATCAAACTGATATAATTTGTGTCTGTTTTATATTTTTAAAATTGTTCAATTTTCAGACTTCAATTTCTTATAGTAATGGGCCAGGTTTTCAGCCTAGTCTCTTTCCTTCCACTGGTATATATGTATATACCACACACATGAAAAATTGCTGGAGAAAATGTTTTTTGAAATTATAATTAAAATCACACAAAGCTGATGAAATAGCAAAGAATTATCTGGTTAAAACTGAAAGAACAGGGAAAATTCAGAAGTATAAATTTAACAAAGCTGCTCTTGCCTGAAGACAATTTGCCAACTTGAATTTGGGTGTACAACATCATCAAAGGGTAAAGGAAACAATAAAAAGTGACTTAGTTGATTTTAAACAACCAGAAATTCAATAATTACGATGACATTAATCAAAATGAAAACTCTTTAAGAGTAGGTACAGCAGTATATTAGACAAATCTAAGAAAGAATTAGTCACCTGAAAGATAGGCAAGGAGAGAATACTGGACATGTAACACATAAGAGACAAAAGATGGAAGATATGAAGAGGCAGGGGAGGCAGAATGGGAGGTTCTAAAATATTTATCTGGGGTTTCAAAAGGTGATAAAAGAGAGACTAAGGTACTGGTACTTTCTTTATGCATTCAGATTTATGGTATGTTTGCTTACAATCTTCCTGCTATTGTGAAGAGGCATGGAGTGTATAATCTGTGCATATGTATGTATTTTAAAAACACTGCAATCTGATTTCTTTTTAAAACTTAGAGTGTAACACATCACTACTATATTATAAAATTACAAATTTAAATGAGAGCTTAAAATATTTTAAAAATATTGACCACAGGAACAAATGAAACTTATATAATACATTGCAACTACTGAATTTAATGTTTAAGACACTGAATTGTCTTACCAAGATGTCCAAACTCAATAAACTATTTCACAGTATGCCTTTTTTGAATTAAAACATTCTTCATATAAAAAGAAAAAACAAATGAGGCCTTTCAAGTTTATTGATCCACTGAATTCACAAACATCACATTTTTCCCCTTGTTTTATGAGAGCAATAAGTATTTTTTAAAAATCAACTAAGATTGGAATTCCCATCGTAGCTCAGTGGAAACGAATCTGACTAGGAACCATGAGGTTGCGGGTTTGATCCCTGGCATCGCTCAGTGGGTTAACAATGTGGCGTTGCTATTGCCGTGAGCTATGGTGTAGGTTGCAGACGTGGTTCGAATCTGGCTTTGCTGTGGCTCTGGCATAGGCCAGCAGCAACAAGTCCAATTAGACCCCTAGCCTGGAAACCACCATATGCTGCAGGTGCAGCCCTAAAAAAAAAATAAATAAATAATAAAAAATAAAAAATCTACTAAGATTAGGGAGTTCCCATCGTGGCACAGCAGAAATGAATCCGATTAGTATCCATAAGGAAGCAGGTTCTGTCCCTGGCCTTGCTTAGTGGGTCAAGGATCCAGCATTGCTGTGAACTGTGGTGTAGACCACAGACACAACTCAGATCCTGTGTGGCTGTGGCTGTGACATACTCTGGCAGCTGCAGTTCAGATTCAGCCCCTAGCCTGGGAACTATCATATGCTGTGGGTGCAGCCCTAAAAAGAAAAAAAAAAAAATCAACTAAAGTTGCTGAAATAATTGGCTGTTGATATCTGGAGCAATTAAACTATTGTCATTACTTAGAGAACTGGAAAAGTCAGGCAGAATTATGTATGTAGGAGGTAGAGCAGAATTATAAAGTAGCTAGTGTTTTAAAAAATAATTATTCATGTTAAATCTCTTATCTAGGATCTTGTATGTCTGAAATGTGTCAACCTCTGTTGTAAAGCCCATAAATTCTGAATCACAGGGGCAAAGGAACTGAGATGACATTCAGTTCAATCTTCAGAAAATGACTGTCTCTAAAACACCTAGAAGATTTTCATTTATGCCTTTTCACAAAAGCTTTCCAGTGATGTAGGTAGCTTAGCGTGACCAGATAATTCGAGCACTTGTCTTCTGCAGCTCCTTTATCTTCAGTATCTGTTTTTTTTTCTGTTATTGCTTTTTAATCTTTATTGAGTTATAATTGACATATAATAAACTTCATAGGTTAGAATGCACAATTGAAAATTTTTGATAGATGGACCTACCCATTAAGTCATCATTGCAATTAAGATGTCAATATATCCATGGCCCCCAAAAGTTTCTTCATGGTCATTGGTAATCCATTCTTTCATTTATACTTTGTCCTTGAAAATATTTATTTGTAATGATACTTGGAGGCTTAGTATGACGAATCATTCCTTCAGAGGATTCGTTTCCACTTCTAAAAGGGCATTGGGGACAGTTCTACTCTGGGATCACTTTTTGAGGAATTTATTTTTTATGACAAAGTTTTATAATGTATAGACGTGAATCTGCTGATAAAACTAGTTTGTTATTTTTTATTTTCTAGTATTTCTGTTTGTTCTTATTTTTGATTTTGATCTG
This sequence comes from Catagonus wagneri, assembly GCA_004024745.2. Lineage (NCBI taxonomy): Eukaryota > Metazoa > Chordata > Mammalia > Artiodactyla > Tayassuidae > Catagonus > Catagonus wagneri. The sequence goes on from PVHT020003785.1 coordinate 3,035,480, forward strand.
TTTAGCTGTTTATGCCTTCTTTGCAGAACAACTTACCTTGAAATTCCTTTTGGGAATGGATGTGGGAAACAGGGAACATAGTTAATTCTGGTTCATCTTTATCTGAGATTACTTTTCTGAAGTTCCATTTTAATATTAGGGTCTCCAACTGTTCTTTCTACCATGGAAAAGCTCCAGGTTTGTCTTCCTTCTTTTTTTTTTACTGTATAACATTGTCCAATCTGGAGTTTATTTTAACTTCGCCAAGTTTAATAAATGCCATAGGAACAAGAACAGCTTGAGTGCTCTACTTACACTTAGGATTTCATGCTTTTCCTTAGCTTTTGAACTGCTAATGTCTTACTATCTTCTTAATTCTTCTGTACTCTTGAGGAGTTTTTTAGAAGTACATTTTATCCATTGTTTTTTGTTTTCTTCAGCAAGAGGATCAGTTTGATAATCTAACCTGCCACTTTCTCTGAAATGGGATTTCTTACTTTGAATTTTTATTATAGTGATAACAAAGAAATTTCCCCCTTTCCACTTGAATGGTTTTATTTAGACTCATTTATTCTATTCAATTTAATCTTGGAATCTTAATCAATTAAAAAAACCCACAAAGTCTATTTTTGACAAGTGAGGCTCTCTTCAGTTTTTCAAAAAGTTTTTCTCTTTATTTTTTCTACTTATATTTGACAGATATATCTAGAATCTTGCTACTGAAAATTCAATCATAAAGTACGAATAGGTTAAGACAGGAATGCACACATTTCTCTTTAGTGAGGTTATCATTCGATCAAGTTTTTTCAATTTCTAGCAAATCAATCTTTAATCAATGGTTTACATCAGAACTAGTTATCAGCTGACTGTATAGTTTGTAGTGGGTAAAGAAGAGATCGAATTTTTTTCATCCAAAGGGAAGAAATTGGAATATATGTTATCTTCTAACCATCAGAGTTGCTCTTTTACTTAGATAGGAAACCAGTAACATTTGGATCAAGGAATAAAATCTGTTTCCATACATATTACTATCATTTCATAGAAGTTTTGTTTCGAATGTGGTTTTGGCTTGTTTTTGATGAAGCCATTCCAGAGGACCATTTCTGAATTATGAGGGACAGCATTTTAGGGGTCCAAACTTTGGTTTTAGTTCCATTCATAGTTTGCATCCTCTGAACCTCAGTGCTCTCATCCAGAAAAAAAAGGCAGAAATGTAAGTTGGTCAGGTCAAGGTCAGCACTGACTTTTAAGTATCATCTAAATGCATCCTAGATTTCATTAATTGGAATCCCTAAGGATGAGTCCTGGGGAACATTTTAGGTCCCAAGTCTATCTCACTTGTTCTTAATTTAATCCTTGCAACAAATCCAGAAGGTGGGTTTCACTATCTTCATTTCACTAATGAGGAAATTGTCTCATAAGTTAAGTGGGAGAGGCTATACACCTAGAGAGAGGAATAATAGGAACTCAGAGCCATATTTATTGACTCCAGATTCAGCCCTATTCCCACTACACAAGATTTAAATACTAAAAAGTTGTTGATATTTCAGGAAAGACTAGAATACGAAATTTCACTGTAAAATAGTTATTTCTAATATTATAAAATATTTTTAAACCTTAGGTTAGAATAATATACTTCCTTTAAACAAATGTCATCATTCATTTATTAATTTTACTTATGAATTACAGAACTAAATCATAATACTTTAAATCTGTCTTTTAAAAACACACATGTTCTTGTGTGTGTGTGTGTGTGTGTGGCTTCTTTTTTATTTTTTTATAATTATTTTTATTTTTTACATTATAGCTGAGTTACAGTGTTCTGTCAATTTTCTGCTGTACAGCAAGTTGACCCAGTCACTCATACATGTATACATTCTTTTTTCTCACATTATCACGTTCCATCACAAGTGACCAGACATAGTTCCCAGTGCTATACAGCGGGATTCCATTGCTTATCCATTCCAAAGGCAATAGTTTGCACACATATATTCTTGATACTATATGGCTCAAATTCTATACCTTTTGACTACTGAATGTAATTCAAACTTTGCATCTTAAAAGAGTAGAAGTCAATTTTTATTTGACCCAGCCTCTCAGCTTCACGTCCACTCACATAAATTGCTATTGGCATACTAAGTATCTCTCACTTTCTTAAAACTCTAATGCCCTCTTATGCCTTTGTTCATTCTGCTTGGAATGCCCTCCCCTAAACATCCCTCCTCACACCCTCCTCCACTGCCCCCTCTTCCTGTCTCTTCCAATGAATTCCTATTCTTAATTTAAAACTACTCAAATGTCATCTTAGCTATGAGACCTTCCCTGACCACATAGACACAATTTGCCAAATCACAGTTCTCTGGTGGTACCATGTTTATACTTCAATTAACCTTTAGCTCACTGCATTAGAAATTATTTCTTTGTGTGTTTGTTTTTCCCAGTGGACACTGAGTTCTTTGAGAGTAGAAGTGGCATATTCTTCTCCATATACTAAGTGCATGGCACTGCATAAATACTTCCATAAACTAATTCATTTAAAATATTAAACTTACCTACATGGGAGAGTTCTTTTGCATGATTTCAACCTTAAAAGCTTGTGTCTCTTTGATCTGTGCCCCCCCGCCCTCCCACTCCTCCATGCCGTGCCTATAGCCACAGAGAGGGCACAGAGGACCCTCCCTGCTCTCAGCATAGGTGGAGAAAGGCTCAGAGATTTACTCTGGAGGCACATTGCAAAGTCTGTCGTTGTGGAGAGTGAGATAAATCAGATTCATGAAAGAGTTTGCATCAATTTAGGGGATGAAGGGCATTCTACTCTATTATCTGTGTATCGGTGCCTGGATTCCTTCCACAGAGGTGCTCTGGTTGTGAGGGAATAAGATGTAGGGAGGCAAAAAGTGGCAGCAGAAAAACGTGAAAAGAATATGAGAAAGCTTTGGTCAGTGAGGGTCCAGCCCTGCCAACGGGGCAGAGCCTGGGTTTCCTTGCTCAGAATGGCTCCGCAAGCAGGAATATATTAGAACAAAGATCCAAGAGCATCCTTCTATTTTAAGATTATCTCCACATGGGCAGTCCCATTGTGGTGCAGCACTTAACAAACCCAACTAGTATTCATAAGGATGCGGGTTTGATCCCAGCCTCACTCAGTGGGTTAAGGACTTGGTGTTGCTGTGAGCTGTGGCACTGGTCACAGACGAGGCTTTGATCCCACATTGCTGTGACTGTGGCACATAGGCCAGCAGCTGCAGCTCCGATTTGACCCCTAGCCTGGGAACTTCCATATGCTGTAAGTGCAGCCCTAAAAAGCAAAATAAATAAATAAAAAGATAAAATTAAAAAAAAGGTTATCTCCACAGATCATCTCATTTTCTTTGCCTTGATACGGTGTCCAAGGTTCTTTAAACCTTATTCATCTTTTTTCTAAATTGGCTTCCCTCTGGGGACATGTACTGACCACTGTTGACAAGAGGATTAAATGAGATCATGGGTGAGAAGTCTTTAAGCTTAATATTTGACACATAGCATACTTGGACCAAATGGTAGCCGGATCTGAATCACTGTAAATTAGCCAATTGATTTTCTGGTTTACAAATCAGCCGTGGGTGAGAGCCTGAGTGGTGTGAGCTATTCTCCTGTGGCTTTAATGAGTCAGCCTACAAGGTCCAGGAGTATCATAATATATAAAATCTTGACTTTCAGGGAGAAACCGCTGCAGCTCAGCCTAACACAGCTGGGCTTCCCAGGGCAAAGCAGAACAAAGACCAGACTCATCTCTGTGTACTGCCTTTTAGCCCATAGCAAGACCTCTTCAAGAGACTTCTGGAGTCTGGGGAAAGCCAGTTATTTTCTTGCCCTCTGCTTTTGTCTTGCCATAATCCCTTTCTCATCCTCAAAGTGAGACTGGAAGCCTGTGATCTGGATTGGGGAACCTGAAGGCAATGGAAGTGAGAGGGCATAGAATAAAATGGTAAAATTATAGAGGCTCCAAGGAGTTAGGAGGGACAATGGCCAAGTCTAACCCTAAAAACTCTCACTGTTGATGAAGTGTAAGATTTGTACCGGTAGATGCAAATTGTTCATATTTCGAGTTTGGATTATTTCAGGTATTTAAGTCCTTGGAATGTTCCTTTTCTATGTTGCTGTATTTCCCTTTTTTTTTTTTTTTGCTTAGCTTTTTAGCTCTTCATCTATGGTGTATGGAAGTTCCCAGGCTAGAGGTTGAATCAGAGCTGTAGCTGCTGGCCTAAGCCACAGCCACAGCAACACATGATCCAAGCTGCATCTGTACCTATACCAGAGCTCACGGCAACTCTGGAACCTTAACCCACTGAGTGAGGCCAGGGATCAAACCCATATCCTCATGGATACTAGTCAGATTTGTTTCAGCTGAGCCACAACAGGAACTCCTGCTGTATTTCTATTATTCAATAATTGTGGAAGATTTTGAAGTTGATCAAATACTCTTACCTCAAATTTAGGAAGTTGAAAAGATAGGGAAACACTGTATCAGTCTTATTTGTTCTGAATACCAGAACTGTCTAGCCATTTGATGTCACTTTGCTTGACATTCATATGGAGTAAACTCAAACTTCCAATTTAAACAAACCAGAAGGCCAAGACTCAATATTTCCACAGTTTCTCAAAAAGAAGGGCTTACTCTGGCCTAAAGTTGCCTATAACTTTCTGATTTGGGTAATTGAGAACTTCCCACCATCACTTCACCATTTATAGGGTCTGCTCCAATTCTATCTTGTCCCTTTTCTCCTAAATGAAAATGAAAGCTACTCTCCTCTGTTTTCCAAAGCAGTGCTGTACTAGTATGGTGACAGAATTGCCCTAAAGGTCAAGGACATTTCTGTCCAGATCCAGAAACAACTAAAATCAAATATCAGTCTTCACTTCAAAAAGTTTGCCTTCCCACTGTTATTAATAAGTTCTCTCCCTGTCTCAATGCCTATCTCTTGCTTTCTTGCAGGAAATTCTTGCTCTACCTTCACTTTCTTCCTTGAATTCTAAGGCTCCAGTTCCTTATTTCTCAGCCATTACCTAGATATATTTATCTGTAGAGAGACAGAGAAGGGTAGAGAAAGAGAAAGATCAAGGTTGATTCTATCTATCTATCTATCTATCTATCTATATCTATCAAGATATCAATTTCAACTTTCCCCTATAGCTGGGAGTTCTAGAAGGGATTCCAAATGCTGAGAACAGTAACTGCCAGATCATCTGTCTAGGGCATGCTAAGATTGTGGGTAACTGCAGGAGGGTATAGAAGAGATAAGTAGAGAGGTGTTTGAGTCCGCCCTCACTCCTTCTGAGGAATGCTTTGAGAAACCACCTGGAGAGCTTGACCCACGCCTGCTGATATTTAGATTATTTATACCTAAACATATACGTAAAATCTGTAAGGAGAAGAGTTTAAGGGGACTGTTAATAGCAGGAGAGCAATTCACAGGGCTGCATTCAAAATGGTCTGCTTGTCTAGATGTGGACAAAATGTATATTGATGTAGGAGTTGAACATGGGCTGTCTTGAAAGATCCAGCCCTAAATCATTCCCTGGTGGGTATGGGGTCCCCATGAGGGGGTATATTGTGGAGTAAACTGCTAGATGCTAGGGCTGAGGGGAGAGTCATGAGAAACCAGGAGGTGGCAAAGAAGGTTATCTCTTGTGATGAGGGAACAGGAGGTGAGAAATGCATAGTAATGGAAGTGTCTGAAGATTCCACATTGAGTTCCAGTGAGACTGTGACTGAGAGAGCAAGGTGAAAGGGAGTAAGGGGGCTGCTTCTCAGTGGCCTCCAAAGTCAGGGGCAACTACACTAGTCAAGCAGATCTTCTCATCTTCACCTCTCTTTCCTGGAGCACTGGGAAAACCAGAGACCACCTAGTGAGGAGAACAAGGGCAACATGCAGAAGTTGGTCCAGCGCCCCTTCCCCACCGCAACTCTCCAAGCCTCAGTCAGCTCAAGATGCAAGGCTGGAGGGAAGATGTATTGACTTAACCAAGAAAATAGGCTTTGATATTAGGCTGGACTAAACCAAGCATTTTATGCTGAGACTTATATGGGAAAGTGACAGGAAAAGCTTACTGATATGGGAAAGTGACAGGAAAAGCTTACTGATATGGGAAAGTGACAGGAAAAGCTATTTTATGTTTTTGATATTTCATCCAGAGGCAAGAAAATGATTGACAAAACTTGTTGGAAGGCAGTGGCGTAGAACAACAGAAAAAGCTAAGTTATAATTTCACCCCTGCTGCATACAAATCATTCACTAAAGCAGCTTCTCTGTCTTTGTCTTCCTGTCTCTGCCTCTCTACCTCTGGCTTGTTCTCTCTGCATCTTTCTCTCTCTGTATGTCACTCTCTCTCCTTTCTTCTCTGTCTCTGACTGTCTCTGTCTCACACATACACTTACATTTCTGTTATATGTTGTCTGTAACTAAATTTATCTTTCTTTGTCTTTGCTTATCTCCATTCTAGATAAGCATAGGGCCTTCCCTTTGCTAAACAAAAGTCTCTGTAGTGTTTATTTGCTTACTTTGATTTTTAAATAAAAGGACCTCTTCCTCTTCCCATACAAATTCTGACTGAATGCTGCTGCTCTCCTCCTGTGTGAGCTGCTCTAGTGGTCTTTCTCTACCAACTATGAACCTTTTTGTTCCTCCTGGCTACACATTGCATCTATTAAACACCACGTATGTGAACATGGGCACTGGATCTCCTGGAATTTATTTCTTGATAACTTTTGACATAAAGTTTGATATAAATCTTTGACATATATTCTGATGTTGGTGCAGACATCAGAGTGTCTGCGACACTGGAATTCTGTATATGAGAATGAATTTGATCCTTACCATGGCCAAATACTCAACACGTCTTCACAAAGTTATGTCCACCCCCCCCCCCCGTTACAACACACACCAAACCTCATGAGTTGGCAGGAACCCTCTAAGATCGTCTGGCAGAAACACATATGTTGGTTGCAGCTCTTTGCCTGTAACCTTGCAACTTGTGCTATGTCATGGTTGCTACAGTGTGACTTAAAAGAATATATGGGACATCATTCCTTGCAGACTTCTTAGCAAGCTCTCAACTGTCTCCAAGCCAGAGAGCTTTTCTAAACCTTCCGGGAACAGGGTCACCATCTTTTTAATTTATCTCGTTATTTCCTTTAATTGTCAGTGTCCTTCCTGGCCAATGGCTTCCAACTAGTCCTCAGTGGAACATAGTGCTAAACCTTGTTCTTCTTCTTAGCGTATTCTTTATTTCAGCCTTTTATATATTCATGTCAGTGTGGAATTGGCTGCAGAGTGTATGTGGTCTTTTCTTTAGGGCCACATCCTTAGCATATGGAGGTTTCCAGGCTGGGGGTCGAATTGGAGCTGTAGCCATCGGCCTACACCACAGCAACAGCAATACCAGATCTGAGCTGTGTCTGTGACCTACAGCTTACAACACAGCTTACAACAACGCTGGATCCTTTAACCCACCGAGCAAGGCCTGTGTCCTCATGGATGCTAGTCAGATACGTTTCCACTGAGCCACAACGGGAACTCACACATAGCTATTTCAATAGAAAGGACTTTGTTTGACAAAAGAGGCTATTGGAGAACTGCAAAAATATTTAGTTTGAAGCAATGGCTGTAAACACGCAGACATGAACTATAGACATCTTTTATTTCATTCACACAGTAGTTACATATGGTTTTTAAAATGTTGAAAGCCTTAGAATTCTATTTATTCACTCTCCAATTCACCTCCCTTTTCACCATTCCTTGGTCTGTTTCATTCATTTGTGTTATCTGCTTGTCTTCTGTAGATATTTGTGTTTGTACCTTCTGAAAGAAAGCCTTTATTGACAAGTCTGTGTGAGACAGAATAATGGTCCCCCAAATGTACCTGCATCCTAGTCCTCAGGACCTGTGAGCATGTCACTTTACCTGGAAAAGGGGGCTTTGCAAAAATGGTCAAAAATCTTGAAGTATGGAGATTATCCTGTATTATCTAGGTGGCCCTAGTGTAATCACAGGGAGACAAAAGGGTCTAAATTAGGAAAAGGAGATGTGATAACAGAAGCAGAAGTTGGAGTAACAGTGCACTTTGAAGAAGGAGCCCCAAGTGAAGGAATGCATATTTTCACTAGCAGATGGAAAAACCAAGAGAACAGATTCTCCCCTAGAGTCTCTAGAAAGAATGTAGCCTTCCCCACATTTTGATTTTAGGCTCATAAACTCATTTCAGGCCTCTGACCTCCAGAACTGTGAGATAATAAATTTGCATTATTTCAGACCACTAGGTTTGTGGCAGTTTGTTTTAATTGCAAATAGGAAACGTATACACCATCTAATACGAGTTTCAAAATAGCCTAGACTTTATTTATACCATTTCTCCTCTTGGTCTTAATGCCCACATTGATATCATTTTAGTGGCAAAATAACTGATCCATTGGGGTAAAACTCAATGGTTAGGACTTTGCTAAAAAGATGGCATATGACAATAATTGCTTCTTTCTATCTATTGGATAAATAATGACTTGTAAACTAAAGTTCAGAAAAGTAATGGCTCCATAGGCTCTACTCTCTTACCTTTAGCACTCTTTCACCTAGTTAGTAACTAGAAAGGGATCAAGACAAATCTTTTACTTAAAAAAAAAAGAAAAAAACTAAGGCATTTAATAATCACCCCCTAGTTGTTTTCCTACCTACCCACTTGATCATACATGATGACCGATGATGATTTCATCTCTTATTTTCCCTGCTTTCCTCTCTTTTCTCCCTACTTGTTATTTCTTTCTCACCCTTCAATGTCATCACCTCAAAGACACACTGTTACTTTTCGTGCTTGGAACTCACTCCAGCTTTGAAGACAAATCTTCATTTCAGCAACTGGTACAGTGGGCTCAGGAGAAAGAGCCTCTAGTGTTCATTTTTAAAAGCCATTTTCCATGTTAGCAAAGTTAACAATCAGACCTGGTGAAGGAGATAAGTAGGCAGGTTTTATATTTAACCTCCCCAGTGGTGCCAAGGAAGGTGTCTTTGCATTGACTATTTCTTCATTTCTTTCATTGCCACCTATGAAACGTAATTTGATTTGGCATATGGTGGTAAAGCCTAGAGACAGGCACAGTTTGGGTTTTCATCAACGTTTGCAGATCAACAACAGTGGGCCTGGATTTCAAGGGAGGCAGTGATAACAGATGCCATCCCTGGAGGATCTCCAAGCCAACCAGGTGTAATGGCTAAAAAAGAGACATAGAATAAGAGTACAGAATGAAGCTCCTGTTGGTATGATTCCTTTTGTCATTAGTGGCTAAAGAGTTTAATTTGAAATGGTCAACAGGAGAAGATCAAAACTGGGTCATTTCCCACAGCCAGGTATTTAAAAGATTCAAGAAGCAGCTTTCATGCATTTGGATGGAAATGTATCATTTTGTTTCATTATGAGGAAAATATCTGGAATTACCTAGGGTTCTTACATAGGACAACCCTGGGCAGGCATCACCTTTCTTTGCTTTATATCATATAGACCTGGTCTAACCAAACGGTGGAATGCCATAGGACAGGGATCCCAAACCAGTTACTTCACAGCAAGTCAGTTCTGGGATGGATGTGCACGGCTAGTCTAGTATTTTTAAAAAGTGTGACTGCCTTTAGGTAAAGCATGTGCAGTGTACACCATGCCCTCTTATACAAAGCTGTTTTGCTCAGCCTGCATATTTTTATATACTAGCCTTTAATACACAGAATAACCATCTCCCAAAGACGTCCATGTTCAAATCCCCATAATCTGTGAATATATCACCTTACATGGCAAAAGGGCCTTTACAGACATGTTTTTTTTTTTCTTTTTCCTTTTCTTGCTGCACCCATGGCATATGGAAGTTCCCAGGCCAGAGGTCGAATTGGAGCTACAGCTGCCAGCCTGCACCACGGCCATAGCATCACTAGATCCGAGCCACATCTGTGACCTATACCACAGCTCACGGCAACACCGAATCCCCAGTCCACTGATCAAGGCCAGGGATTGAACCCGCATCCTCATGGATGCTAGTCAGGTTCCTTACCTGCTGAGCCACAATGGGAACTCCTACAGGTATGATTAAGTTAAGGATATTGAGAGATAGTGTCCTGAATTATCTGAGTGAGCCCAATGTAATCACGAGGGCCCTCATAAGTGAAAGAGGTTAAAGAGGGAAGTTGCAGTGCCAGATATTTTCTATATATTAACATATTTCCACCTCAGAACAACTCTGAGGCATGTACCAGTGTGAACCCCATTTTTTAGATGAGAACTGATGCTTGGAAGGGGCAAATAAATTGCCCTGAATCAGGCGACAGTGACAGTGTATGAATTCAGGCACGTGGGCTCTAAGACTCATGTGTAAGGATTCTACCTCCATGTGAATGGGTGTTAGAAGACCTGGGCAGGTCCTGGTCATCTGCCACTAACTTGATGAATCATTTAACCTTTCCGGACCTCAGATTCCTCATATAAATCAAGGGAGTTGGAGTGAATCAGAGTGTTTTAACCTTGTAAACAGAATTCTTTTACTCCTACCAATTGAAGTCTTGTGTGTGATTCCATTATTAAACAGGCAAATGAAACAGAGAAGAGGACTGCTTTTTTGAGTTTAACCCCAGCAGGGAAGCTGGAATCTTGCTCTCCTCAGTTTGGTCCCTGAGGTGTCACGCTGGAACCCAAGGACACTGGGGTCACAGTTTAAGAAGCACGCAGATACATGGGGTCTGTGGTCTCTTCTAACCCTAATAGTATCTGATTCTACATGTGACATCCTAGAAAAATTTAAGTTGAATAAATAAATTAATAAGCAAAGGACTAACTTATGTAATATGGACACTTTGGCCTGAAAAAGCAAAAGATATTGGCTATGTCTCTTTGATTTTATTTAATTTCTTATTTGCATTTTTGGTCTTGTGCATGCGAGTATGGAAGCCTACCTATGCTGGGCACATTCCGTAATCCCAGTCCTTTGGCTCTGTCCTCTCTTTTGAGGCTGAACTAGGTCTGCATCGGGAAGATCTCCCGTGTAAAGACAGACAAAAGAGCATGCCAACTTTGTAAGCCAATGCATTTTAAACCCTAAGTTGGTTCTTACCTTCGTAGGAAGAGGAAGATTTGCTTCAATATCATTTTCTTCTCTCAGTTCTTACTTCCCTCTTAATGTTTAGAAAATTCAGTCAACTGGTTTGCCTGATAAATGACCTGAAATAACTCATCACTAATAACACAGCTGTGTCTTGGCACTTGGCAGAGACACACACATGACTGACTGAAAGGGACATTAAAGGTGATCAAAGAAAAACCCATCTTTGCATTCTCACATCTGTTCTACCCATTTTAACCCTGCTTCTTTCTGCTTTTAAGGAACTTAAACAAGAGACAAGATTCAGATATCAATCTTCCAAAGCAACTCTGGCTGTAGGAATAATAGGTGGTAGTATTGGGAAACTGTTGAAGTAAAAGATAATTCTCTTTCCTTCAAGTCAATCTCACTCATATTTATATATATATATATATATATATATATATATATATATATATATATATATTCATGCATTTAAGTCAGTTTCTTTAGAATATTGCATCTGACTCTATGCCAAATACTATCCTGAGTGATGAAGGTGCAATGTTGCATAAACAAAGAAATTAACCTCAAAGAATGAATAAGCCGGTAGGAGAAAGACAAAGAAAAACATGCATTATGAAGGGACAATTATATAATTAAAAGATGTTCCATGAGTAAAGTGAAAGGTGATTCTAAGATATCAGGAGTCAAGTAAAGTTTAAAGCAGATATTGAGTTTAAGCCTTAAATTATAAATGAGAAATTTATGAATGGACAAGAAGGGGTCAGGATTCTATGCAAAGAACAACCCATGTGTGCACAGCCCTGGAGATAAGAGCAAGTGAAGGCATTTTCTGAGAACTGGAAAATAAAGTGTTTAGGGCCATTTAGGAAAGAGGTTAAGACTGGTGGGAGAGGAGGCAAAAAAGCCAGATCAAAAAGGGTCTTGTAAGCCATGCAAAGGCATTTAGGTAATATTCTGTAGTGACGGGGAGCCATACAGATTTTGAAAATGGTAGTGAAGGGATCAGATTTATGAATTAGGAAGATAAATCCCATGACAGTATGATTGTCTGATGGGAAGGATGGACATCCAGAAGAAAATCAACTATTTTAAAGAAATAGTTTTTAAAGAAACTATTTTTTTTTTAAAGAAAGTCAAGCTATTTTAAATGGTTCAGATGAGACACGACGAGGGCCTGAACAGCAGCACCAGAGTTGGTAATAGAGAGGCAGGGAAGATTTTAGACATATTTAGGTAGAAGAATTTGAAGAACTTGCTGATGGACTGAATATGAAGGGAAAGGAAGAAAAGAAAAACTCTAGGATAATTTCTTGCTTCTGGTTTGAGGTACTGTATGCTCATTCAAAGAGGAAGAGGGTATAAATTGAAAGAATGGTTTCACCGAGAATAACAAGTTCTATTTTCACCCTCTTGATTTTGAGCCATCTGCAAGATAACTAAGCAAAAGAAATTGGTTAGTTTATTAGATTCTGGAGTGTAGAGATGAGGTTTTGTCAAAAGATGCAGGTTTTGAAGTCACAAGCTTAGATTAGTTTGAGCCATGGGCATGGGTGAAGATTGTCCAGTTTCTGGGAGTCCACAGATACTAGACTAAAAGTATGGACCATTTCTTCTGCGCACATGGTTCCCAGGAAATGTATTTCTCCTTTGGGAATGATGGAATATGGTGGTAGTGGTGAAATGGGCTAAGATCTTAAAATAATTTGCCAAAGCAGATTATTTTTCTTAACAAATAAAAATTTGGTGGAACAGAGAATTGTGTCAAGTTTAGGCAGTGATTCCTCAAGGGAGTCCAAGTAGAGTTGTACCTTGTACCTTATAGATGCTCGATCAATATTTGCATTATTGCTTTCATTGAGAAGAGGATAACATTTAATAACCATAAGTAATTCTGCACAACGGAGTCTCAGAAGTGCTACTCTGAAACTACCTTGCACCTGTTTAATTAATACAAGGGAACAACATAATTGGGAATTGTCACTTCACAGCGTCTGTTCAATTCTTAATTTCCCCTGTATCAGAAAACTGTCATTATAAATCAGTTTGAGAGTTGAACTAGTCACTCTTTCCATTACTGTATTTTGTATTTGCAACAAAAAGCTGTCAGTGAAAGAGGTGGTGTGGTTAAAAAAAAAAATGGATTCTTTCAACTGTAGGGCAAGGCCATATAGGTAGGAATTTTTAAAAGTTAGTAAACCTTTTTGTTGTTTTTGCTTTCATAATGACTCACTCAAATTGCTGCAGGATTTCAGTGGCTATAATCATCAGGCTAGAGGGAGGGAAGGAAACCAGCAAAACCTAGTTCAGTCTCTAAAAATGAATCCCTATAAATGGAGGGATTATACAATTTTTGAAATTTTAAAGAATTAATGCCAGTGACTGGCGTCATTGCTATTCTCCTAGTGATCTAGGTTCATAAATCTTCCTTTTTAATGATAACGTGATGACCAAGGATGATACAGTGTTTTTTTTTGTTTTGTTTTTTTTTTTTGGTAGAAATTTGGGCTACATATGAAAGAATTAAAAAAAAAATCACTGTGCCTTATGGGATAATTATTGTTGAGAGATCAAATAGGGTAAAATTAGAGATCATTGATGGCTTGAAATGTCAATTTTCTCCCTTCATGAACAGCTAACTACTACTCATCCTTAGTATTTTAGCTTAAATGCTTCTTCTTTTCAACCTTGGCTCTCCCTGCTAACATCAGTGTGTTTCAATAGAGTTTGTATACTCAACAGAGAATATGGAAGAAAGATGAGGGGCAACCCCAGGCACACTGTGTTGTGTTTGAAATGTCTAACAAACAGTAGGCAGAGATTTGAAATATGTGATTGGACACATGGGTTTGTGACTCAGTGGTGAGACCAGGCCTGGAGATAAACTGGAGAGCTGGATAAAATCACCACATGAGAGAATGAACAGGGAGAAGAGGACCGCAGGGCTGAGCAACATTTAAACGTTGAGTAGAGGCTAAGCCCACACAGAGAATAGAAAAAGTGTGGCTGGTGATGTCATGGAGTCCAAGCAGAGGGATGAATCCTTTGTGCTGAGTCTGTAAAGAAGTCAAGAGAGACAGTAGCAGAGGGATTTCCTCATCCGAGATACTCTTCCTCTTCCCTGTGTGGCCAACTTTTAACTCATCCCTTTGCTTCAGATAAGGACCACTCCTTTGAGCAAGTCTTTTATCACTCCTCCCCAAACTCTACTTTCTCGAAGATAGCTCTTGCAATTTTGCTATTACTAGGCTAAACATGTCTCTCTTATTGGATTGCAAGCTTCCCGAGAGTAGGATCCTGTCTTTTTTGTTTACCATCCTGTTTCCAGGACTCAGCATTGCAAATACCGCATAGTAGCTACTAAGAAAAGTTTACTGGGAAAAAAAAAAGAAATGTTTGCTGAATGAATGAATAAATAATGAACTAGATCTTTTACATTTTTCTTTTGTTCCCAAGACAAGAGAGCATATAAAACTGTCCTTTCCTCCTACACAATTTTTTGAAATTTTAAAGAATTAATGCCAGGCATTTCCTTTGCCTAGTATGATTTGCATTTCCCGTCTTCCCCGACTTCCTTTCTAGTCACCTCTTTCAGGCAGTCTACTTGGACTAGTTCTAGGCCTGTCTTGATGAAAGCCTTGATTTTTGGCTTATAACATTTAGGCCATATTTGTCCTCTGCATTTCTATAGTTCTTATATTACTTTTCTCTATTTTTGCAGGCCTAAAGTGCTGGAATGGAAAGAAGCCTAGAATAAGAACTAAGAAGCACAAGCTTTGGCTTTAGTTCAGCTAATAACCAGCTGTACAATAGCGGTGAGTCAGAACTCTGGGCATTCTAGTTTCCTTATCTGTGAAACCTCTAAAGAGGCCTTCTTGCTCTGCTAAAAGGTCAGTATCTTTATTTTTCTCATTCATGTCTCAGCGTCTGTTGAGTGTTCTTTACTATGCTCTGCCTACAAAGAATATTTTAAAAATTCTTCAGTTAATATATTCAAGAAAAAAATCTTCAGTTAATATATTTAAGAACAGTTTGCTTGGCTTTATAAACTTAAAAAACTAGAAATTATCTTCAGAGTTGGTAATTCCCAAACCCTCATGCAGTGTACACGTTTTCTTATGATTATTTTAATATGCTGTGGTTCAGTTTGTTAGTATTTTGCTGAGGATTTTTGGGTCTATGTTCATCAGGAATTGTAGTGTCTTTTTCTGGCTGTATTAGGGTAATTGCAACCTTATAAAATGGTTTGGAAGTATTCTTTTTTCTTCAACTTCTTGGAAGAGTTTGAGAAGGATTAGCATTAATTCTTTAAATGTTTAGTAGAATTCACCAGAGAGACCATCTGGCCCTGGGCTTTTTGCTGGGAGATGTTTGATTACTGATTCAAACTCCTTGTTTGTTATTGGTCTATTAAGGCTTTCTATTTCTTCATGATTCAGTGTTAGTAGGTTTTATGTTTCTAGGAGTTTTTCCATTTCTTCTAGGTTAACCAATTTGCTGGCATATAAATGTTCATAATAGTTTTATATGATCCTTTGTATTTTTGTTGCATCAGTTGTCATATCTTTCACTTTTTATTTGTCTTTTTTTCTTAAATCTAGTTAAGAGCTTGTCAATTTTGTTTTATCAATTTAAAAACCAACTCAGTTTCACTGATTTTTTTTTTCTATTGATTGCTATTCTCTATGTCATTTATTTCTGCTCTAGTTTATGTCCTTCCTTCTACCCTTGGGCTTAGTTTGTACACATTTTCTTAATATATTTAACATTCATCAGATGTTTCTTGAGCACTCACTGCTTTATATTTTTCTTCTGTTTGTCTTTAAGAAAAATTTCCAAAAGTTTATCATACATTTTATTAAACGCACATTAAAAATTCAAATATATCTATAATGTATTTTGTTAGATCTTCCATCCTTAAGTATTGTAACAGTGACAAATATTTCCAATACAATTTATAGTTGATATAGTTCATTTGGCTTTAAAAAAAACTTATGTATTCATTTCATTAGTGTATTTTAACTCCTTCCCCAAAATATTTTATATCAACTAGGATAACTATAAAATAATCATGCCACATTAATAAACTATTTCAATGAAGTGTTAAGAAAACCAGAGCCTTAAAAGAACTTCATATTAAAGAGTCTGGGTATTTTTCTCTTGAGATATACAGCTGTTGCCAAAACTTGGCAAATTTATTGCTGAAACTCTGCCACTGTCTGCTGGTGTGTTATTTTGTTTGTTTTATTTTGTTTTACTTTATTGTCTTTTTAGGGCCATACCTGCTGCATATGGAGGTTCCCAGGCTAGGGGTCCAATTGGAGTTATTGCTGCTGGCCTACGCCACAGCCACTGCAACGCCAGATCAGAGCCACATGTGCGACCTATACCACAGCTCACCACAATACCGATCCTTAACCCACTGAGCGAGGCCAGGGATAGAACCCTCAACTTCATGGTTCCTAGTCGGATTCATGCGCCACGATGAGAATTCCCACTGATGTTGAATGTAAATGTGGAGACAGAGTTTTGGGTGAAGGAGAAGATAGCTTTATTGCTTTGCCAGGCAAAGGGGGCCATAGTAGGCTAATGCCTTAAAGATTGTGCCTCCCTTTGCAGTGGAAAATAGGGCCACTGATAAGGATCAGGGTAGATGTGAGCTTGCATTGTTTTTCAAAGCTGGCGTTTAGGTGTTCCCAGGATTAGTTCTGATTCTTCTTTTGGAAGGAAGAATGCTTCATCAGTACCTTCCATTTGTTGGGGTGTTTCAGTCCAATAGAAGAACCCAAATATATTGTTATGTACATTCCTTGAGGAAGAAACAAGACTCTGCCCGAAGCCTGCACTATTGTCCTTTTTTTTAATTATAACAATGAATTTTATTTCAATTATAGGTGTACAAGTCAATGTGATACATTTTGTGTCCCAAACCCACAGTGCATCCCCCCACCCCCCAGATTGTCTTATTTGAAAAACCAAGGTTTTCCAAAATCTGTGAGTCATTGTCTGCTCTTCAAAGAAGTTAATTGTGTCTCTTTAGTTTCCACATGTAAGCGGTAGCATTGGGTGTTGCTGTCTATTTGTCTGACTGGTTTCACTTCGCATGATAATTTCTAGGTCCATCCATGTTGCTGTAAATGTTGTTATTTCATTCCTTTTAATGGCTGAGTAATATTCCATTGTGTGCATGTACCATATCTTCCCTATCCACTCCTCTGTCGATGGGCATTTAGGTTGTTTCCATGACCTGGCTTCTTCCTCTCTAGCTGCTTTAGATGTAAAGTTAGGTTGTTTATGTGAGCTTTTTCTTGTTTCCTGAGGTAGGCTTGTTTTGCTATATACTTTCCTCTTAGAACTGCTTTTGCTGCATCCCAGAAGCAAATAACAACAAAGATACGACACTCCAAAACCTCTGGGATCCAGCAAATGCACTACTGTCTTTTGACTGTTCCTTCCTGGTCTCTGTATCCCCTCGCTTCCCTGATTAACAACTGTTTGAACCTACCTTTTGGAACTCAAAGAAGGTCATGGAGGCTGAATGAGGCCTAGTTCCTAAAAAGCAATGGGAGACATAGACTTTTGTGTCCAGGAGCCTCACAGGGCCCTGCTTGGTTTCACAACTTGACATGGGAGCTTGATAAAATATGAAAAGCCAAAAATAAACCTGCTGGACCATTAAAGTTCTTTCAACTATTTTTTCCTTTCAGCATAATTTGTTTCTAATAAAGAATCTGTACTCATATTCATTGGCATCACCAATATCAATGTTCTGTGTGTTGTGTAATATCTGACTGTAATACTGGAATCATAACAAGAAATATGTATTTGGTCTTTGTCTTGTGTCCGGCAGTCTTCCTAAAACCCTTGGAATTTCCTAAGTGTTGAGAGTAACAAAAGTGTCTTTCAGTATGTTAATGAAGTGACTTTTGGAAAACCTTAAGTTACCTAAGGGTGGGCTGGTTGCAGGGGGGCCAAGGAAGTGATTAGAGGTTTGGAGCATTCAGTACCCACTCCCGCACCTTATCCCCAACCTCCTGGAAGGGGAGAGGGACTGGAGGTTGAATCAATGATTTAAGTCATCATGACTATGTAATGAAGCCTCCATGAAATCCAAGAGGACAGGATTGGAGAGCTTCCAGGTTGGTGAACATGTGTGGAGATTAGTGGAGAGTGGTGTGCTGGGAGAGCACATGGAAACTCTGCACCCTTTCTGCATACCTTGCCTTATGTAACTCTTCCATCTGGCTGTTCCTGAGTTCTATCCTTTTATAGTAAACCATTGATCTATTAGGTAAAATGTTTTTCTGAGTTCTATGAGCCATTCTAGCAAATGTATCGAACCTCTCATTTATAGCCAGTTAGAAGTACAGGTAACAACCTGGAGTTGTGACTGCCTGTTGCCAAAATTTAGCCTCTGTCTGCTGGTGCTGAATTTGAA
The DNA here is from genome assembly GCA_004024745.2 of Catagonus wagneri. Lineage (NCBI taxonomy): Eukaryota > Metazoa > Chordata > Mammalia > Artiodactyla > Tayassuidae > Catagonus > Catagonus wagneri. The sequence goes on from PVHT020003785.1 coordinate 3,054,007, forward strand.
TTGAAATGCAGTGACAGAGTTTGGGGTAGGGGAGAAAAAGATAGCTTTACTGCTTTGCCAGGCAAAGCGGGGTCACACCAAGCTAATGCTCTAAAGATTTCCCCCCTCCCCCACCTTGGAAAGAATTGTGAGTTTTATGGTAAAAAAAAGAAAAAAACGGGTTTTCAGATAGGAATTAGGACTGGAGCAGACATGGCGTTCTTCTTTCGTTGGAGGAATCTTAGTCATCAAAGCTGGAGTCATGAGATCTCCACATGATCATGATGGTGGCCTTCTGGGTTATTGTAACAGTACTTGCAAAAGAAAAAACTAGGAAACTTCTTGAAAAGCATTGTGTGCTAATAATCTAACCCATAGGCAATTGTGCACAGGGTGCCTAATCTTTAGCTTAAGGGTGATTGTGTTTAGGGTACAATTGAGCCAGGGGACTCTAAGTTGTTCAGTTTTAAAATATTCATTTTAAAAAGAAGCATAAGTAATGTAACTTTTCTCTTAAGTGTATAAGATGCCTATATTATTATGTGTATCCCTTGACTGGGAACTAGAATCCTGGCCCAAGGCTGTACTATTGTTTCTTGACTGTTCCTCCCTGTCTTTGCTTCCCTTTCCTTCCCTGATCAGCAACTGCCTGAACCTGCCCCTTGGAACTCAGGGAAGGTCATGGAGGCTGAATGAGATGCATTTCCTAAGAACAAGAAATGAGGGACACAGAATGGCTTTTGTGTCCAGGAGCCCCACAGGGTCATGTTCGGTTACATGACTCTGAAGTCTAAAGAGGGGGTCTTTGTAACCTCCAGTCTATAGAAGGATGGTCAGTAGAAAACAGGTAATAATCTGAAGCTGAAGGTTTTTATTGTTACTTCAAAGCTGAGAGTGTTTCCTACTATTCCTAGATTTCTGAGAATTTTTATCATGAGTAGTGTTGAATTTTGTCAAATAATTTTTCTGCATCAATTCATATGATTATGTGATTTTTCTTCTTTAGCCTCTTACTATTATGGATTATGTTCATTGTTTTTTCAAATACTGAATGAGCTTTGCTTCCCTATGCTAAACCCCATTTGATCATTTTAAATCTTTTTATATATTACTAAATTCTATTTGCTAATCTTAAGAATTGTGCATCTATATCTATGTAGCATAATACTCTGTATTTCTCTCTTGGTTTTTTTTTTTTTTGTTGTTGTTGTTCTTTGTTTTATTTGATGTCAGGGGAATGCCTTTTTGATGGAATAAGTTAGGAGGTGACCCCTTTTCTCTAATTTCCTGAAAAAATTTTATAGAATTAGCATTAATTCCTATTTAGACATTTGGCTGGATTCTTTTGAATCTGGAGATTTCTTTTTTGGAGGAAGTTTTAAATTACAAATTCAGATAATCCATGTAAATTTTTTTCTTTTTAAGGCCGCACACATGACATATGGAGGTTCCCAGGCTAAGGGTCAAATTGGAGCCAAAGTTGCTGGCCTAAGCCACAGCCATAGCAATGCATCTGAGCTGCATCTGTGACCTACAGTGCAGCTTGTGGCAACACCAATCCCTTACCCATTGCACACGAGGCAAGGGATCAAACTCATCCTTACGAATACTAGGTGGGTCCTTAACCTGCTGAGCCACAGTGAAAATTCCTATGTAATATATTTTTAGTGTTATATATTTCATATCAGTTTCACAGTTGTGACTGGTGCTTTTCATCTACTTGTCAAATTTATCTATGTAAAGTGTTCTCTTACTACCCTTTTGATGTCTTTAGGGTCTTGTGATATAGCCTGTTTCATTCCTGAAATTAGAAGTTTTTTCTTTGCTAGTGTTACCGGATGCTTATCAGTTTTGATGGTCTTTTCAAGGTACCAGCTTTTTTCCTGCCTATTAGTTTTCTCTATTGTTTTTCTATTCCCATTTGTATTTATTTCTGTTCTCTTTATTTCATTCATTTTTCTTGTCTGGGGTTTATTTTGTTTTTTGTTTTTTTTCTAATTTCTTCAGTTGGGAGCTTAGAATATTGATTTTAGACTTTCTGTTTTTTTCTAATATAAGCATTTGTTACCATAATTTTCTCTCTCAGTATTGCTTTAGCTTTGTCCCACAAATTTTGATATATTGTATTCTCATTTTCATTGTATTCTCATTTTCATATTCTTGTGTGGGTTTGTCACAAGTCATATATGCATGACTTCCTCTTTGATCTATTATTTAGGAAGTGTTGTTTTATTTCCAAATGTTTGAGTAAATGGAGGTTTTTCCAGTTAACTTTCAGTTATTGCATTTTACTTTGATCCCATTTTAGTCAGAACCTACTTGGTATAATTTTAATTCTATTAAATTTGTTGTAGTTTGTTTTGTGGCCCAGGATATGGTCTATCTTGGTGTAGATTCCCTGAAAAGAATGTTCAGGTATATCTTGTTTTATCACACTTCACTTTATTGCGCATTACAGATACTGCATTTTCTACAAATTGAAGGTTGATGGCAATACCTCATGAAGCAAATATTTTAGCTCATTCCAACAGCATTTGCTCACTTTGTGTCTGAGTCACATTTTGGTGATTTTTACAATATTTCATACTTTTTTATTGTTATATTTGTTAAGGTGATCTGTGATTAGTGATCTTTAATGTTATTCCTACAATTCATTGAGTTTAGGTGATGATAACATTTTTTAGCAAAATATTTTTAAATTAAAGTGTGTGTATTTTTATTTTTTTTAGACAAAATGCTATAGCACACTTAATAGATTATAGCATAGAGTAAACATGGTTTTATATGCACTGGGAAACCAAAAATTTTAGTGACTTGCTTTTGGCAATAGTCACCTTTTTTTGCAGTGGTCTAAACTTGAACCCATAATATCTCCAAGGCGTGCCTATACAATCTGCTATTGTTGCATGGACCATTCTATAAATCTTGATTAGATCCTATAGGTTGATAATCTTGTTGAAGTTTTCTATACGTTTGATGATTTTCTATCTAGTTGTTCCATCACTAGCTGAGAGAAGGATGTTGAGGTTTCCAACTTTATGGATTTCCCCTTTTATCTTTCAATTCTGTTGAAACTTTACATGTTTTGAATATCTTTTGGTTGATACATACAAATTTAGGATTACTATGTCTTGTTGAATTTATTCTTTTATCTCATCACTATATGGTGTGTTTCATTCCTTTTATCTGATATTAATATAATTATGTCTGCTTTTTTTAAATTAGTGTCTGCAAGGTATATTTTTCCATCTTTTTAAAGATTTCAGCCTACTTATATTGTTAGATTTGAGTTTCTTATAAAAAAACACACAGTTAAGGCATGTTTTCTTTTGTAGTTGTTCTTTTTAACCAACTGCCAATCTATTTTTTTAATCAGTATATTTAGACCACTTATTTTTAATGTACTTATTAATGTTTTAGATCTGCCTCTTTTGTGTGTGTGTATTCTCTCTACTTTTTATATTTCTCTCTTCTTTCTCTTTTGTGGTTTATTTGAACATTTTCAGATTCCCATTTGATTTATTTGAAGCGTTTTTGAGTTATCTCTTTGTGTAGCTTTCTTTAGCAGTTGATCAGGTATTAAGCTCACATACATAATTTACCATAGTCTACTGGTGTCAATATTTTACCAATTTATTGAATAGTGTGTAAAAATCTTATCCCCCTTTACATTCTTATCCTTCATGGTTATAAAATAATTGTCTTAAATATTTCTTGTACATACATTGGGAACCATTGCATAGTGATTAATTCTGCTTCAACAATTGAACATAATTTAGAAACTCAAGAGGAAAATAAAGTCTATTATTATTTTCCCGTATTTTTGTTCTATTCGCTGTTCTTTCCTCCTTCCTACTGTTTCACTACTCCTTAATTCATTATTGTTTTCTGTTTAGAGAATTTTCTTAGCCATTTTTTTAAGGCAAATCTACTAGTAACCAATCTCCTAGTTTCCTGTCATCTGAAACTGTCTTGATTTTTCTCTTCATTTCTGAAGGATCTTTACACTGGTTATAGAATTCTGGATTGACAGTCCTTTTCTTTCAGCACTTATAAAAAACTCATGCCACTTTCTTCTGGCCTGCATGGTTTCTGATGAGAGATCTACTGTCATCAAATTGCTTTATAGCCTTTTTCACATAAGTGTAATATTTGAGCCATATTGGTGTTGGCATCAGTTGATTGATTTTTTAAAGTTATATTTTCCTGGTTTTTGGTATGAGAGGTATTTTTTTTAATTGAAACATGCACAATATATAATATTGGATATATCTAAATCTCATGTTTTGTCAGGACTCCTCTAATATCTCTTGTGCGGATAAGGGGAAAGCAGCCTGTTATTACTAAATGAGGGATAGAGTTAGAACTCCAAGTTATACATTCAGGTCTATTTGATATCCATGCAAGAAGGACTCTTTGTTATTGCTTCCCATGTTTGTCTCCACTTACACTGTGAGATTTTGGCTTAGTCACTGTTCTTTAGTCGTGATGGGGAGGGGCACCTGTTTATCATTTTGTGGGCATAGAAGTTCAACCTCGTGGCCTCCATTGACACCATGGGGGAGTTGCTTTGTTTCCTCTGAGTGGTGAATGTATTGACTCTCTATGCATCCTCCCCTGATTCTATTCCAGAAAGGAGGGTGGGGGTGTGTTATTTCACTAAGTGAGAAGGGAAGTCAAGGTTTCCCATGTGGAATCCATTGACACTGTGATGAAGGGAGGCCTTTCTTGCCTCCTTTCTGGATGAAAAACCTGTCTTCTCAGTCAGCCTTTTCTGTCAGAACACAGAAGGAGCTGACAGGTGTGGAAGTCTAGGTTCTCCACCCAGCCTTTGCTGGTGGTGTAGGGAGTAGGTCCAGAGTTATTTTTTATGTAGTGTTTGATTGAACTATAACATCGATTGGGAAACAGTTTTATATCTTGGTAAGCTTTCGTCTTTTGACTAGAGAGGACCAGGGCTATTATTTTCTTGGAGCTTCTACTGTCTGTTCCCAGGGGCATTTTCTGTTTACTGGCTTATCCAGCATCTAGTCTGAGATACATGATTCAAAAAGAAAACCTTGGGAAACTCAAAAGGATGTCATTCCTTAAGCCCCTAACCAGTTTGCTTTCTTTATTTTACCATTCAGAGTTGTCTTACATTTGTTTTACATATAAGGCCAATCATTTTTAGCTATATTTATTTGTGATAGAGATAGAGTAAGCACAGGTAGTTGTAAAAGTCTCAATAAAGGACTATAGATAGAGAGGGAAACCTGGGCAACTCTGGGAGATCACTGTAAGTTAATAACTGCTCAAGAAAGCCATCAGTACCACACAAGGCAGACTTGCTTGACTAGTGGAGGTGAGAGATATGCCTCAGGTCATTGGGTGGGGGAAAGGGTGAGGCCTGCATTCAGGTTCAGACCAAGGGCAGAAGTTTGAGGATAACCCTTCTGCTGATTTTAATAAGCACCATGATCAGATACCAAGGAGCAGCTGCTACTCAAAGAGGAAGATATGGTCTTTTCTCACCCCTACTATCCTTGGGTGATAAAACTGTAGCCCACCTTATCCTTGGGGCAGAGCCTCTTTGCCTGACTGCTTGCATCTCTCACAAGCATCCTATCTTAATAAATATTTATTGTCTTATCACTTTGTCTCTTGCTGAGTTCCTTTTGTGCAAAGGCATGAAGAACCTGAAGCTCAGTAAGTCTAGACACCCGGTGAGTGATGCTAATTTAAAACTGTAGGTTCAAGTCCCAATCTGGGTTTAAGCTTGGTTTGAGTACTTGCACATGGGTTCGAGTCCCAATCTGGGTTTTGGCTGGGTTCAGGCCACTAGTGCTGTCAATTGCAGTTGGAGTACTAGGAAAAAATAATATGTCTACTCCTTCTTTAAGGAAGTAGAAGTCTTCATCCCTATTGTTTAATTTTATTTAATTTTGTTTTTTTTTTCGTACCATTCCACAGGGCTCTACCATGCATGGCCCTCCCTTGCAGTGTTTTGCACCTCTCTATTTTTCTCTTTGTAGGAGAATTATAATAGACCTTATTCATACCAGATTTTTCTGTAAGAAAATACCTGATAAAATACTTCATTATAAGTTATTAATGACTAAATCTGACTTAATATCCTTTACAACCAGGTATATTTTCATTTTAACAGATAAAATTTTCTAAAGCCAAGTAAATTAGTTTCAAGTGCTTGAATTAATTGGCCTTATGACAGTCCTGTCAAGGTAGGTCTTATGTCCAAAGATACATTCTTTTGATAACCTAAATCATTTTCTATTTTGACCGCATTTATAAGTGAGTAATTTTATAAGTCAGATTTTTAGTTTCAGAATTAAGTCTGGGCCCTTTAAATGTGTCCTCAAAGTGGAAGCCTCTCCCTAGTAGCACCAACACATCATTTTTCAAACCCTGTCATTTTTTTTGGGCCAAATACTGTAATATTGCCTCAGAATTGTTCTAATTCAACAGTTTTAATGAATATTTTTTGACTCATGGAAAATGGCATGACTGAATTTCACTGCCTATTAAATAGACGTATTAGCTGAACATTAGCAACTTTTTGGCCCTTACTTGCTTTCTCAGGGAAACTAGGCCCTGAAAAAATAATTGAAGTGTAATGCCTGTGGCAAACCATGCCCGCATTGAACTTTCCACAGTGATAACCTCTAACCCATGACTGTTAGAAGCTTAAAGACCTCCAAGAAAGTGACCTCATCCAATCTTTTGGAGCAATGGGCTGTGCCTTGGAAATAAAAGATTTCTCTGCTTGGTGGCACTGTTGTCTTCTCTCTTTGATCCTCCTGTCTCCTTTCCTCAAATTGGACAAGCCAAGCATAGGCTCTGATGTGGGGGACTGGAGAAGGTAAATTTTGGTGGTGACAGAAAGGCTGGCAGGTAAACAACAGTGTCCTGGGGAGCACTGGAATTCAGAAATAGACAAGTGGGCTTCTTATCACATGGGGAATTAAGCTGAGAATATTTGGACCCAGTTTTGCATGGGAATCAGGTGAGGAAACAACAACAACAAAATAAGCAAAAGGAAAAAGAAGAAAATTCACAGGACAAGAACTTTGAGCACTAAGTCTTATTTTTCACAGACTCTTGATTTGTGGTTTAGCCTAATTTAAATGTCCAGACCTGGAGTTCCCTTTGTGGCTCAGTGGTTAAGGAATCCGACTAAGAACCATGAGGTTGCGGGTTCGATCCCTGGCCTTGTTCAGTGGGTTAAGGATCCGGCGTTGCCGTGAGCTGTGGTGTAGGTTGCAGATGCGGCTCGGATCCCGCATTGCTGTGACTGTGGCGAAGGCCGGCAGCTCCTGCTCCTGTTAGACCCCTAGCCTGGGAACCTCCATATGCCGTGCGTGTGGCTCTAGATAAAAGGCAAAAAGACAAAAAAAAAAAAAAGTTAATGTCCAGACCTAAATCTTGTATGACTGTAAACATGTTTCTGGAGAAATCTTCAATCTTCTTTGTATAGAACTGTGTAACTCTGTATGCACACTTGTGAGTATGTGAGTGTGTGTGTGTGTGTGCCACATACATACACAAGCGTTTCACATGGTCATGTGCCTTCAGGGAGGAGTACAGTGATGTTAGTGGAAATACAAAACTGAAAAAATAATCTCAAAGGAACTTTTGTTCAACCTGTTTTTTTGTTTTGTTTTGTTTTCAGTAGGATTCTAAAAATACTGGAAATTTTTGAGTGCCTGCTGCTTATGTGCATTTAGAAAAGAGGATCATATCAATTAAGAAAACAAATAGCTTTAAATCAAGGATTTGTTTAATTATGAAGGGATATAAGGGTCAAATAGACGCAGATATGGGATCACAGCATATCTTTGCATAATGATTAGTTGCAAAAATATGCAGAAATATAATGGCTAATCTTCTAAATCATGACCTCCAATATGATAAAAACCAGAGAAAGAGGCAATTAACCCAGAAAACAGATTTAATACTTATATAGAAATTGTCAATGATTACTTAGGTTGAAGTCATTCCAGTGCCAATTCAATAACGGTGTTTCAAAAATTAAGCAATTTATAGTATGTAGCAAATGTCCAGGAAAGATCTGGTCTGCTTGACCAGGTGGAAGCATTACAGAAATTTCTAATTTTGAATTTAGAGATGCAGGGATGTGAGAGGTTACCAATATAAGAATTATTTGCCCTACTTCTCAGCCACCTAGCTATTGGATTGATTCTTGCACTGAAGGGGACTGTTCTTGTTTGTAGAACAAATCATTCCATTGTTGAACAGTTCAAAAACATTACAAAGTAAACCTTCCTCCTGATATCTTTACATATGTGAGGTGGGTCACTGGAGAGGAACTGGGGTCACAGTGGCCAGGACACTAGATCAGTCATTACACATTCAGGTCAACATTCTGGCTCTTCCATTCACTACCTTTGCTCCTTGGTAACTCTTAATCACTTTTTGTCTGTTTCCTCCTGTGTTAAATTAGAACAAAAACTCACTTCTAGCCTGTGGGGCTGTTAGGAGATTTCAAGAAATACTGCAAAAGTGCCTTGGGAACTGGCAAACATTAAATACATAGAAAGCATCATTGTTCATTCTAACAGACTTACATAAAATAAGTTTACAATCTCTTCCACATTCACAGTGTGACTTACTCAGTGATCATAAGATTATCCTCTAAAGGGTCATAAATCACTACCACATAAGCTATTTCAGGAATTTGCTATGGTTCAGTTAGAAGTTTACAGAATCTGTAATTTACAACATTTTGCCTTTTTTTCTCTTTATTTTTTTTGCCAATCTCTACCCATTTGGTGATGCCCCCAATTTCCCATGCTCTCTCAAATTCAAGGGTACAAACTTTGAATTGTAAGATGAATAAGTCCTGCCTAGCATGGCAATTATAGTTAACAATACTCTATTGTTTATATGATTTGCTGAGACAGTAGATCTCCCTGTGTGTTCTCACCCCACCTACACACATATTCACACAAATGATGGAGGTGTTCATTATGGTAATCATTTCATAACATCTGCTTAAATCATCACATGTACATCCTAAACATAGACAATTTTTATTTGTCAATTATATCTCAATAAAGGTGGTAGAAAAACGATAGTTTTCCATTTACATTCACTATTTGAGATATTGGCCATTTTTAAAGGAATCAGAGGTTTGATTATTTTATGTTTGGGATTTTAGACTCTTTGAGCCAAAACTAAATGGTAAAGAACAAGATAGGACCCAAACTCTTAAAATAAGTTCTTTTTTTTTTTTGCTTTTTAGGGCCGCACTTGGAGGCATATGGAGATTCCCAGGCTAGGGGTGAATCAGAGCTACAGTTGCCAGCCTACACCACAGCCACAGCAACAACAGATCTGAGCTACATCTGTGACCTACACCACAGCTCACGCAATGCCAGATCCTTAACCCACTGAGTGAGGCCAGGGATTGAACCTGCAATCTCATGGTTCCTAGTTGGATTCTTTTTTGCTGTGCCACAATGGGAATTCCAACTTCAAGTCTTTCTTTTCAGTCTAAAAAATATTCACTCAGGTTGAGGCAGAACTAAATTAGTTTACCTTCTCTGTGACTTCTTAAAACTTAGCACTGGGAGACCATGGGTTAAAAGGAATATTTAAAAAATAAGGCTCACATGGTGTTTTTCTTACCCACATCACTTCACTGAAATGTTTAGTCTGAAGTGACTAGTGTCTCCCAGGTTCCAGGGCCAGTGATGGCATCTGATGTGATAGCCCACATGTGTGGGCATTTCTGTGTTTCAAGTGACTTGTTCCTGCCCAGTTTTAATTCAGGTGGTCTCCTCAAGTCAGGGAAAAGTGAACAAAGTTGCTCTAACCTGCAGATAGACCAGAATGCTATCCCATAGGGTTTAATCACATAAATGGGTTTGAAGGGAATCAATGATGGCCTTATATCCATGAATGCAGTGTTTTATAAATACTTCATTTCTTTAAATTCCAGGGAGAGCTGGTGGTATTTAGGATCTGATTTATTGACAAAGAAACTGAGACTCAGAGGAATTAAGAAAACTTGACTGAGCAAGGAAGTGGCAGATCTGGGTTCTAAACACAGGTCTTACGATCTAGCTCATCTGACACTACTGAGCCCTGAAGCATGTATTGCTCTGTAATGTAGCTCATGTTGTTAGTTTTTAAAATCTCTAGCATTAATTAGTTCTTATAGTCTTCCAAACTTGGGCATAAGAACCGTGCTTGCTATTTCTTTGTTCTTCCCAAAACACCTAACATGCACCCTGACAAGAAAGTGTTTGCCAGAGTTCCTTCTATGGCTCGGTGGGTTAAGAATCTGTCTGTAGTGGCCCAGGTCACTGCGAAGGCATGGGTTCCATCTGCACCCCAGCACAGTGAGTTAAAGGGTCTGGCATGGCCATAGCTGCAGCACAGATTGCAGCTGCAGCTCAGATTCAATCTCTGGCCCATGAACTTCCATATGCTGTGTGTGTGGCCATATAGAAAAGGTGTTTGCTGAGAAACTTCTACTGAGTCATAGTCAATATATAAGCTCAATATACAAGCAATATATAATTGCTATTGAGCAGACATCAAGATGTATGCATTTTGACAGGTAAGAGAGGTAGAAATCCTGAGCAAAGGATCTGGAGAGAAATAGTATGCAGTTCTGGGGATTATGAACCTATATTCTTGTAGGACACTGAGCACATGGAGCAAACTGAAGAAGGCAAACAGGGTGAATGATAAGAGGGTAACTGAGGCAGAAGTGATGCATGTCTGTTTGACCAATGGGCCTTAGGTGCAGAGAAGACCATCAAGGGAATGAAAGGACAAAGTTCTTTGAGGAGTTTGTCTTTTATTCTGATCTTGTTATTTTTTCTACATCAGCGCTTGTTGCTGACAAATCTTTGAGTTAAGAGGCCATCACTCTAGATACTTCTCCTCCCTTCTTTCATTCTCTTTCCTTCCCTCTCTTTCTAGAATGAAAATGACCCTAATGTTTAACATGTATCTAATGACAAAGTAATAAATATTCAAAAGTCACAGAAAATATGACCAAATTCAAACATTAAAAAGGAAAAAAGTCTCTAAAAGGAGTTTCAAGAAATAACCACCATTTAGACTATGTGGCTCTTCAGACTTTTTAGTATGTGTATAAATACACACAGGGTCAAACTGAATTGTATGCTACCATATCAATCTCTGTTTTAACTTAGTATCACTTCTAACAGTTGCAGAAGATGCCATTGCAATGCGTGGCCCAAATTTAAAACCAATTTCGTGCTGTTGAACATTCAGGTCATTGTAATGAACATCTCCACACAACCATCTCTGTCAATTTGCATGATTATTTTCAATGGATAAATTCATATAAATGAAATTTCTGGGTCAAAAGAAATGCAAAATTTGAAAACTTTTCAAATATAATTTTAACATTTCCTTGGGAAGTTTAACAGGAATGTTCTTTTATTCTCTCCAATACATTATCATACTTTTTAATCTTTACAAGTGTGAGAATTTTAAAAAATAGTTCCCTTTGTATAGATTTAATTACAAGTAAAGTTGATCATTTTGAAAATAAGAGGTAGGACATATTTTACATTATTTCTTATTTTGTAAATTTTCTCTGCATGTTCTTGCTGTAGTAATTTTCCCCCTGAGTTGTAAATATACTTTACGTATATTTATGGGTGGATAATGTTTTGAGATATAAATTTAATTTTTTCTCTCTGCATTTTCTTGTCAGTGCCCCCATCCCAGCATTTTGTCTCCTCCCCTCAACCACCCCTGCCCCATTTAAACAAGTGTATGACTCTGTGCTTTATTACCTTAGAGAAAATAGGAGTTCTAGGAAACAGAAATTCTGTTGTCCCTTCCATCTCCATTAACCTCAGCTCTTAAGCTCATTGAAGAGAACAAGATTTGAGGAAACTGGCGAGAGGCCCGGAGACATAGGAAGGAGAGGGGGAGACATTTTTCTCCTAGACCAAAAAAGTGATTCTTTTGTCTAGGGGGGAAATAGCAGTATCTGATTCGACAACTTTATATCCATAGTCATGAGTGAGTCTTAGCTAATCTGGCTAGGCTATGGTTATAGGAAGCAGCTCTTTCACAACCATCTCCAACGTAGACACATCTCCGAGACCCGTTAGGTTATTTGCAGCCCTTGGAGTTTTTTACCTCCGTCACCGTGAAGTTAAAGCAGGTGATCACTGGGAAAGAGGGGAGGGTCCTAGAAAGGTCACTGTCTTAGGACAACAGAAAGATCACCTCAGATCTGCTTCTGTCTCTGCCACTGATTGATCTTGGAACAATCATGGAACTTCTTGAAACTTTCCTTATTATATGAGAGAGACAACTGGTCATACCAACAGGAGAAAATCATTTCAGAGTCCTTGGAATCTGTCGTGCTGCTTATCAGATATTGATTGAGTGCCTGCTGTGTACCAGTCACTGTTCTAGGTACAGAAGCTACAAGAAAGAAGCAGCTTCTTTGCCTTCAGGGAATAGAGACATAGATACAGGGCCTTATAATATATTATAAAAACCTACATTTTTGCATAATAGTCTATATTTTATGCTTTATCTAGAATATTTATTGTAATTTTACAGCAGTAAATTATTATTCAGTGCTCCAATTGAGACGTGAAGAAAAAAATTGGAGAATAGCAAGTAAAAAAGTAATTTTTTATAAATTATAAAAAAAAGTTTGCTAAAACACAAATGGTTTAGTACTACTGGTTTCTTAGAAAAATAAGGATCTATTCAGTGTTTGATGATCTAACTGGTAGGCAAAGTTTACACTCAGGGAACAGTAAAGTAATTGTAATCTCAAAATGAATGAGCAGAATTTGTGTTCATAACTGAATGTTAGTACCTCCACTGAAAGGGACAGTAATCATGAGGGATCAAATGAGAGTTTTGATAGGCTTCATCACATTTAATCTTATAATTTAGAATCTTTTTACTTTGAATAAATAAGGACAGGAGTGCCAAAGAACTTCACCCAACCATGCTGCCTGCAAGTACCCTGATTAGTGGCAGTCTGACTATTACAAAGTTTGGTTCCTTTGATACGTGGATCACTCCCTGGACTCTCCCTGTAGTTACAGATGTTTTATTCAGACATTCCCACTACAAGATTAGCAGATGTGGGCAAAGAAGGGAAACAAAAAAAGCCCAATTTTGGAAGTTGCAGGCAGGAGTTTTATGGCAGAGGGCTGTTCAAATGAGGCCGTTCCTTGACTTCTCTGCTATATTCATAGAAACAGTTAAGAATTGGATTTATATCTAAAATTTATTTGGGAACCTTCATCCCATTAGGATTACTATCCATGTCTCCAAACGCTCTATTTCCAAAATGAGAGTCTAAATAACTTAGGATATTTAAAGTCTCATTCTTTAAGAAGGTTTGCTTCTATGCTACTGGAAGGGTTAAAATCTGCAAGCTTGATGACTTAAATGTTTTTGAAAAATCAATTAAGAAAAAGGTGCCTCCTTTCAGCCACTGGAACTGCAGATGAGTTGAAATCCTTTCAATTTTTCTTGCTCTTCAAAATGAGTCTCTAGTGTTTTTGCACTTTAGCCAAAAGCTTTTAGGCTTAGTATAAAGCCCTCTGAGTGACAAGATAAAATGTGTGTGCATTTTCCCATTGCATATCTTCAATCCAGATTTCCCATGTTTAAAAAGAAAATAACAAAAATGAAAGATTTAAGAAGGCCCTGGGCACCTGCAGTCAAAATTGCATTTTACTCAGTTAACATTCCCAAAGCTGAACATATGACTTAGTGCTGCATTATCCAAGTAGCTTCTTATTTTTAGCATCAGAAGAGATTAGATGGTCTGTATTAGCTTGAACACCCTTTTTAGCAAATGTAGAGAGTTATAAGAAAATATCTACGCAAAGTGGGCTTTTTAGAGATTTAAACCCATTGTGTTCTGTATTACTTCTCTGCAGGATGGTGCTTAACTCTGTTTTCTTGAATAGGAAAGGGAGCTGGGCAGGCTTAAACCAAGGCTGTGCCTGTACATGAGTGGGATGGGGCAGAGGGGAGGTGGGTGGCAGGAGCAAGCAGTAAGTGTTGTGGCCAAGGTCATGCGGATACCACATACGTATTACAGATCTCATCGTATTTACTCTTGACAGCCTTACAGATGTGGCCATTACTGTTCTTATTTTATAGGTGAGAAGACCCAAGAACTAGAAAAGTTAAGGATCTTGTAATGATCATGTAGCCATCACATGTATATGAATTAATCTTGGGTTTAGTCAGTTCTAAAGCCTATGTGCTCCATGCTGCTCTTCTACATCTGCCTAGGAGCTTAGAAAAATGGAAATTCTCCCTCTTCCTTCTGTGTTCCACTCAAAATGACCATATGACTCTTCTGACAGGTTAGTGGAAAGGCTACCAGATTTAGGATCAATGGAGCTTGGTCCTAGATCTGAGCCTTGATCCCACTACTAACCAACCATTTGATCCTGGCCAGGTAGATCTTCCATTTGTCTAGATCAGTCCTAGGTATAGAGAAGATGAGAGATCAGACATCATGCTGCCCTCAGGAATTTTAACAGTGAAGTCTGCTCCTTTTCTTCTATTTTTATATTGGAATTTGCCTACTGAAAATTTACTTTAGAATCAAGCTAGCCCTGTGTTCTCTGAGAGAGAACTTTGTAAACTATAGAGCACAATGTTGCTCTAAGGACATTTTTTTTTTTTACTGAAATTGTCACGTTATCACCTATGCTTTAAGGTACTGAAAACATTTATTTAAACTAAAATGTTAAGCAGGAGTGATAAACTTATTGACCCACTGGATGACATTAACAATTGAGCATAATTCATGACCAGATTAGCTTTCTGGTCATCTATTTCAGGCTCAAAGAGAATTATTAGAGGAGGCTAGAGATTTTTATTACTTTTTTT
>PVHT020003785.1:3069883-3089621 GCA_004024745.2 Catagonus wagneri
AGGCCGGCGGCTACAGCTCCTGTTAGACCCCTGGCCTGGGACCCTCCATATGCCGCGGGTGCGGCCCTAGATAAGGCAAGAAGACCAAAAAAAAAAAAAAGATTTCTTGACTGGGTCAAATTATGTAATTTTTTTTTATGGTTGCACATGTGGCATATGGAAGTTCCCGGGGGTTAGGGGTTGAATCAGAGCTGCCGCTGCCAACCTACGCCACTGCCACAGCAACACCAGATCCCAGCTCTGTCTGTGACCTATACCACAGCTCACCGCAATGCCACATCTTTTGATCTACTAAGCAAGGCCTGGGATCAACTCTGCATCCACATGGATACTAGCTGAATCCTTTACTGCTGAGCCACAATGGGAACTCCTTTTTTTTTTTTTTTTTTGATATAAGCTTTTTAATGATTCTTATTGCATAATGCCTCATTTCACTCTAGAAATTTTAGACTAATTAACATTCCCATCATTAGTTTCTAAAAGTCTCAGGTTTACTTTATCCTTGTCTACACTGAATATTTTTAAAGTTTATTTTTTCAGTAGATTAAACAGACATGAAATTATATTTCAAGAAATATAATTAGGATAAACAACATGGGATAAAAGAAAATAATTACAAATGTGCCCATTATTCACTGAAAGTATGTATATAGCTGAATAATATGGAGAATCACTATTACATTCCCAACTTTTTGTCACTTCCCTATGCTTAAAAACTAAACAAAAAGTTGAGAGTAAAATAACATTTCCCTACATTAAGTGCTATATGAATACTGTCTGCACTGAATATCGTTGTTTAAAATCACAGCTAAATTGATAAATGAAAGCTTGCTGTTTGATTTAATTTGTAGTTCTTTAATTACTAAAGATACAAGCATTTTTTTTCTGTAATTCTGGTCTCTTTCATTCACTCTTGAAAGACAGTATTGTTCAGTCTTTGAGAGTGTGGTCTTTGGAGTCAGGCAGCCTCGTTTGAAACTAGGAACTGCCACTTTCTAGATATTTAATCTGTAAGAAGTTACTTAAACTTGGCATACATTCGTTTCCTCACCTATAAAATGAGGGCGATATTAATAGTATCATAAAATTAATTCATGTAAGTAATGAGCGATTAACCCAAGTACATGTAAGAATGGTATAGTAATTAACATACATTAACTTGATTTTATTTTTTTATCCATTTTGCATATGGATTCATTGGTGTCCTTTTGTATATTTTCTATCACAGTTCTTCTATTAGTTAAAAAAACATGTTAATTAAAACATTAGATTTCCAGTTTGCTATTTTACTTCTTTTGAGAGTGGGCAGTAAAGTAAGAGATCAGAAAGAAGATGATTCTCAAAACTGGCACAGAAAACACAGGTCCTCTTCCTTTTTCTAGCAGAGATATCCTAGACATCACCTTTCATCACTAGCGTATTAACTAGTGCAATGGAAAGAGTCTGCGGCAGCAACAGTAATTGAATCTGTGTGTACAATGAATTCAGCTATCAAGACATCCAAGGTATCCTGAAGCACGCAAGGTATTTGTGTGCTCTTGCGACAGACCTGTGTAGGCAAAAGGTGAGACACATTCACAGTCTTAATCAGGTGATAAAGCTAATGCAAGTCAGACAGCCGGACTTAATGGTTTGGCTTGTCAGTCCACTTCCAAGATTGGAATCTAATATGTCATCAATCTGTGCAACTCCCCTATGAGGCAGTTGCTGGGCAACCAGTCTGCAATTTGCTAGATATAGTAGGCACTTTGAATCGTGATCCCACTTGACCATTTTCAATAACGTATTTACTGTTCATCACCATTCCCTTCCATTTGGTTTTCTGACAGCCTCATGTCAGTGTTCTTCAACTAAAAATGCTTTCAGGTTTAATGAGATTTCTCTTTTTTATCTGTTCATTCTCAACCGCAAAACTACTAATGGATTGCCAAGACATGTTGGTTTTGTTTTGTTTTTCTGTCAGAGTTATAACCATAACTTCACTTATGTGCTCTGTACTAGAATTAGAAGCTCAGGATGGTCTAGAGCAGCCAGGCTTCTGGAAGACTGTAAGTCCAAATGGCTATGAATGCCCCTGTGGCACTTATTTACGAGCTACATGTAGTAAATTTTGTGGTGATGTTGATATAGGAAATGGTACAGTGAACTAGAAAAAAAAAAAATCAGTGCTCCTTTAATTAAATTCATCCAAGTGACCTCATTCATACGGTCGGTCACCATTCCACAGATGTTTTCAAAATGTCTGCTGTGTGACTGGTAGTATGCCACTGGGCTCTGAGGATTCAGTTATGAGCACAACAGAGCCTCTATTTCCAATTTGCTACGTGGAGGAGACAGAGAAGGAGAGAAACTTTTATCAGTCAGAGGGACACCCACTGAGTGAGTACAAAGGGCACTCAACCAAGACATAGGAGGTCAGGGAAGCTCTCCCAGAGTGGTAGTCTTAAACAGGAAGTGAGTTAACCAGGAGATTAGGAGAAAAGAGCCCAGGAAAGGGAATAAGATGTACAAAGACTGAAAGAGACTTCGCAGAGGGGTTGGGGTTTCGTTAAGTGGCTGAGTGTGACTGGAGGATGAGAAAATTCAGACCAAGTGTCTATGCTTGGAGAAGAACTGTTGGGTCTGTTCACTAAGCTGCTGTCTCCTGACTTCAGTTTTCCAACCCAGACAAAAGATAACGCTTTATGTCCCTTAGATACTGCCCTAAAAGTTTAGGAACTGTATCCCATAGATAATGGGGTTCTATAGTTAAATGATTCCAGCTTTTTCATATTTATTTCTTCTGCTAAAAATGGTAGCTTTCTGCTTGAGGTTTAGACATGGTTCCTCCACATTGCTTTTATTGCAAACAGAACAAATCACTGTACTTTCAGTTAATTGTCTCCTAGCAGCTGCTTTCCCAATTGTGCACCCACGGCATTGGAACTTGACTCTTTTTCTTTTGCAGGACCACACTGTATAGGTAGGCAGAGAACTGCAGGTGGTTTTCAGTAAAGGTAATTGCCCACACAATATATTATTGATGGCTCCCAAGCAGCTGACCGTTGCCAGAAACAAATGCCTGTCCTTTGGGTTATCGAGCTGTACTGTAAAAGCTGTTGAAATAGGTCAGTTCTCTTAGCAGTTCTCAATTTTCTGACTTGGGAGAAAAGAGTTGTATTCAAATGTGCATCATACTTTTGAATGGGATTACTGCAGGACTGAGGAAAGCAGAGTGTGTTCAGACTCCCTTTGCTTACTCTGTGTTTGCCTCTACAGATTCTTTTCATTTGGGTATGAGCATTCAAGAAGAGCTTGCTTTCTTACAGGGTGTGTCTCTTCCTAGTCTTCAAGAGAGTTCAAGAGAGTTTTCTATAAAGTGATGTTTTGAAGCAGTGTATTATCTAGAGCAATGGTTTCTCCTTCATTTATCCCCTAAACCTCCTCTAATACCCTTGAGTTAAAGAGCAGAAGCCAATTCACAGAGGAGGAGGCAGATGCTATTAAATGACTCACTCAGGATAGCACACCAAGTAGGGTTGGAACTGAAAATAGAATGAACTCACTAGGGTTTCTGATTGGACAGCAATTATATTTGGCCAGAAGTTGGTACTTTGCACTCTACTTTGCTATCTGCAGATACTTCCAGAATGTGGACAGTCTTTCTTTGTTTGGATAATCAGTTGTTTCAAAGCTGTAAAATTCCTATAATGATATTGACTAATATTATTTGCTTTGTGTTAAGTTCTTTACATGGACTATATATTATTTAACTCTCATCATTTACTATCTATGAGGTAGGTGTTATATCCTTATTTTACAAATAAACTGGTTATAGCTTAGAGTGGTGAAGCAACTTTGCTAAAGTTACACAGCTAACTTTTGGGATCAGGAGTGCAGATGCATGCCCATCTTTTCTGTAACTTTATCCCTAGTGTTTGACACATAGTAGGCATCCTCTAAATATATTTTACTAAGTAGCCAGGAGCTTTGGGAATTGGAGATAAATTTGATGCCATCCCTGCAGCCTCAATTTCTATTTTGTGTAGAACCTACACAGCCTCCTCTTTTCCACACAAACTCATAGACCCTCAGCACACTATTTCCCTCTTCCCAATTGGACTATCACCTTTGTCTTTCTGAAGACTGTTTATCATCTCTCTCCCTAAATTTGGGCAACTCATTTGTGGTTATCTCTTTCTTTACTCAACTTACTACCTCCCCACCCCTTTCATGTTCCTCCCCCGTGGGACCTCTGTTTGGCTCTGATTTCCCAAGATTGTACCCCAAGATACTTTTTGAACTTATTCTCTTCACCTGTTAGAACATATACTTTGGAGGCAGGCAACCTGGGTTTGAATCCCAGTCTCACTTCATTCAAGCTATATAACTTTGAGAAAATTATTTTATTTCTAGTTAAATGATTTTCCTAAACATCTACAATAACTAATTCACAAGTACAAAATCCAGAAACCTCTGAAAAAAATACTCTGCAGATACACGGCAAGTTTATTGATGATTACTGATGAACCCTTTCTGGTGTATGTTTTTCATCCTACTTAATATGATGACTCATAAATTTCTCTAATTTGCCTCCAAATGCTATACTAGTTCTCACTTGGTTGCAAAAAATATGATATATGCATCTTATTATCTTTTAAAATGCAAACATTTCTAAATTCTGGAACACACAGGGCTGTAATGATTTGTACAAGGGATTGCATATCTGCAATACTTTCTTAGATAGGGTTGTAAGGATTAGAAGTAAACTATGTAACATGTTTAACACATTGGTATGCAGTAGGCACTTGGTAAATTATAGTGCTTAATTCCAAAATGTTTATTTTAAATTCATATTTCTGTGTTCAACATAGGGAAATCCTCAAAAAAATTATAAGAATGCAGAATGAGCAAAAAGCCCTGCATTGCAGTATTTAAAAATCCACTATTGTATAAATTATTTTAATTCATTTATCACTGTTAATTATGCATCAGTAAGCTATTGCCTTTATTAATGTCCATCCCAAATCTAAAAATTATTCCCAGGCTTGATTTGATACCTGCCTGCTTCTTAAGGAGCAATTTGGTCACAGAGAAGACATTGATGGGAAAGCAATGTGTTTAAATTAGACCTGAGTTCTCTACTCTGGGAAATCACTCTGTAGAAGCTGGGCTTGCTTTAAACATAACTCAGGATTTTGAAGCAGAAAGTTAAGAGCTACCACTCTTCTGAAAGAAATTACACATAATGGCATCAAGTTCACTCTGTTAATAGGAAACATGGCATCCTCCAGTGAGTGATAAAAGGGCATAAACTCAAGACCGTGCTGCCTCTGGGAATAATTGCTATGACTATGCATTATGTATTGTGGGGTTTAAAAGCGGTAAAAAAAGCTTTCTTTATTGTTGGTGTTAAAGGAGCGAAAGAAATAAAAGGAACTACTGCAAAAATTGTCACAGCTGTTTATGACAAAATGTAGCTTAAAATGGCCTGATATTTACTTCTAAAAAACAGCTAGAGCTATGCTTGGAAAAACAAACTTGTCCTCCTCCCAAAAGATAATTGTTGTAACAACCCCCTTCAGTATCTTTTTGTATTATCTTCCTGAGTGATCCTCAGTAAATCTCAGATCTGAGGATGCTTCCTGGCAGTAAAACAACTGGAACATCCACACGAATGCTTTTTTGGTACCCAGATTTGTGCTAGTAACTGGAGCAAAGTGGTGGCCAAAGATGAAAATTTATCAGCAGGACAATTTCCACGTCTGATGAAACCCAAACTCAATTGTTACCCAGGGAGTATTTATATAAAACTTGCAGTCATTCTGTTTGCTGATCTCACAGAACTAATTCAATTTCTAGTGACTACAGAGGAGTGAATACCTTCAAAATCAAGACACTTGTTGCTTAAAGCAGATCATTAGAGCCAAAACTCAAATCTGTAGAGTTTGAAGGAAAAAAGCTTCGCCGGTTCTTCCTACACTTCATCAACCAAAAGGGGGAAAAAAAAAGATAATGCTTCCTATTAATATATCCATTGTGGCAGCATTTTCATCCAATTTTTATTTTAGCTCTCCAGACAATGCTACTTAAAAACAGTTCATCATATAAAGATATGATTAGAAGGATAGAGTTCAAAGAAGAAGATAAAAATGACAAAGATGGCAAAAATTTATTTAATATGAAGTTAAATAGAGATAAGCAAAAAAAAAAAATCCTTGTTTGCTGATTTCTTTCTTTTCTTTTTTTTTTCTTTTTGAGGGCTGCACTCACAGCATATGGAAGTTCCAAGGCTAGGGGTCAAACTGGAGCTGCACCTGCTGGCCTATACCACAGCCATAGCAATGCAGGATCCTTTACCCACTGAGCAAGGCCAGGGATCGAACCCACATCCTCATGGATACTAGCTGGATTCATTTCCACAACACCAGAATGGGAACTCCCAATGTTTTCTGATTTCTAAAGAAAGCTAGGAAGGAAAGCAAACATTATGTTCCTTCAATTATTAGAAATCATCTCTTGTTTTTCTCTGAGGTCCTGTTGCAGAAACTTGGCCTCTGCCCACTGGTGCTGATTAGAAACAAAGAGACAGAGTTTGGGCAAAGGAGAAAAAAATAGCTTTGTTGCCTTGCCAGGCAAAGGAGGCTACAGCAGGCTAATGCCTTAAAGACAGTGACCTCCCTTAGGAGAGATTAGGAAGTGGTCTTATATTTTGGGAGTGGAAAACAGGGCCACAGACAAGGATCAGGGTAGATGCAAGCTTTCATCCTTCTTCAAAAGTTGGTGTTTAGTGGCCTCAGGACTGGTTCTGGTGGCCCTCCTCTCTGGTTTTCGTTTGTTGGGGGTTTTAGTTCTGCAGAAGAACTCAAAGATACTGTTATGTATATTCCTTGAAGAGGAGCCAGGACCCTGCCCAAAGGTTGCACTATTGTCTCTTGCCTGTTTTTCCCTTGTCACTGCATCTCCTCCCTTCCTTGATCAACAACAGAACCTACTCTTTGGAACTCTGGGAAGGTCATGGAGGCTGAAGATTATTCCCTGAAAGTAAGAAATGGAGGACACAGAAAGGCTTGTGCCCAGGAGTCCCACAGGACTATGCTCAGTTTCAGTCCTTCTTATTATAACCTCTGAGATTTACTAATGAATGAAATGATATATTCAATCGCCCACCCCCCGTTTGCATATTAAAGTCCTAACCCCCAATGTGATGGTATTTGGAATGAGCTTTTGAAAGATAATTCAGTTTAGATCAGCTCATGAGGGTAGAGGATTAATGCCTTTATAACAATGGTCACCAGATAGGTTCCTTTTTACTATATCTCCTTCTTTTTTTCTCTTTCTCCCTTCACCTCCCTCCTCCTACCACATGAGGACATAATGAGAAGGCAGCTATCAGCAAGCTAGGAGGAAAATCCTCATGAGAAATCAACCATGCTGTCACCTTGATCTTGGACTTCTAGTCTCCAGAACTGTGAGAAAGTAAAATATCTCTTGTTTAAGCCACCCAATCTACACTGGTTTGTTATGGCAGCCTGAGCGGACAAAGACAAGATGCATTCTTGGTCAAATCTGAAATTTAGTTCACGTGGACATGAAGGCCAGGCCCCCTGGGTTTTGTTATTTAAAATATTTTAGGTAAATTGTTAAACAGCCAGACAAATTGAGCCATCAATTTATTATGCAGAGAAACAGTGATTCCATGTTAAATCAAACCAGTTCTGTCTTTCTTTTGGACCTTGGGAGCGTGTTTGGAGGTTCTAGCAGGGGAACACAGCTACTCGTATACCCTTGACCGAAGAATGGTCCTCCTCTATTGGGAATGGTCATCCTCTTCAACCGAGCACACAGCTTCGGGAGGGTCGCACATGGAGCTGTGAGGGAGGAAGGGGACACCCGCCTAGCCAGTCAGATCAGCTGAATCAACCCTGGCAATCAGTGGGGTGACAGATGTCGCAGCCAGATCGCCCTCACATCCTGTCATTCTTTCGGAAATCTGACAATTGACATATATTTACTTCAGTGATGCCCTCAATAGACAATGATATCTTAAATGGGACTATAATTAGTCTTATGTAGATGTATATAGATACAGATCTATCTCTATACCTTAAGAGTAGGAATAAAGATAAATCACACAGTCATAACATGTCAGAATCAGTAAGAGCCTTCATGTTTGCCTACCATAGACGCTTTTAACCTGGGCTTGAAGTTATGATTTCTTGGGAAGAGATGTGGACACTTCACTTGACTCAGGATCACTCTTGTCAGATGAGCTCCCTCATTCCAGCTTTAGCAAGAGTGTCAGTAGGTTGAAATGTTTTACATATTGGAGCCCTATAAGACTTCATTTGAGGAAATTTTTTCTCCAACCCTTTGCCCTACTCGAGTCTTTAATTTTGCTAATGAGGAGAATTAACTCCTGAAATTAAAGAGTCACCTTCCCCTTTCTCCACTCAGGGCATTATCTATTTAATTCCCTCTAGCTTCTCTGATCAGGTCCAATTTCCTATTGGATTTCCCACTACTACAATGCTATGGTCTTCCTCCTACCTTCTGTTTCCTTCTCTCCTCATCAAGAATCTATTGGCTTATAACTGTCATTAGCTCAAGTAAACCTCTTTCCCTCCTACTCTGGGCAAAAAGAATAGCCTAAGCCAGAGGTTGGCAAATTGTAACCTGTGGGCCAAATCTGGTTCTCTACATGTATTTAAAAAAAAAAAATAAGAACACAGCCACCCTAATTATTTCTATTGCCTATGTCTATTCTCATGTTACAATGGCAAAACGAAGCAGTTGTGGTAGAGATTGTGTAGACTGCAAAGAATAAAATATTTACTATCTGTCCCTTTACAGGAAGAGGTTGGCAACCCCTGGTTTACATCTTGAAGGCTGTCCAGGCTACTGATAACTTAGAATTTAAAGCTACAATTTAAATATATTTGATTCTGATATTTTCCCTTCTTGTTTTACAAAGTTCCCACTTAAGTGAACGTCTTATTAGACTCTTCAACCAATGAAAGCAGTCACCCTACAGCTAAACAACATTTAGAAACCTTCAGAAAGCATCAGACACTTAAAATTGTTTTTCTTTTTGTTATGTCTTATTTCTTTGATTTACAGTCAACCACTCAATATTTGGAGAATTAGTTTCCAACTGTTGTTGTCATCTCTATTTTTCAGGATATGTTCGGTTTGACAGAGGGTCTAAAGGAAAATTTGACATCATGATGATGATTTCATGTCTAATTTTTTGTTAATCTGTTGTGAATTGCAATAATTTGCACCGGGCTTTTTGCCTAGATTTCACTATACTTTGTAGGAAAGTAGTCAAATCGATTTCCCTTGACCTTATTCTAACAAGTTTAAGTCTACAACTCTAACCAACAAGGAAAGTGAGTGACACAGGAGAAGTGAGAAGCAGGAGCATGGAGTCATATAGACAAGGGCTTTAGAATGAAACAGGGATGATGAGAATTCCAGCCCTAATACTCATTCATTGTGTGTTTGGGGGCAAATTATTTAGCCTCCTGAAATCAGGTATATGAAGTTTCTCCCCAGTGTTTGGCACCAAGATATTCACAACATTATAATTACCTTCTTTTGTTTGCTTCTTCTTCTGTCTACTAGGCCTGTTTAGTTAACTTATTAACATTTTAGAATGCAGAAATTCATCATTACTTGGAGGTAGTAAATATTATTGAAATAGTTGTTGGTGAAGAGTGGGTATATCTAGCTTGAGGTAATAATAGATGGATCATCACTAGTCCTTTTATTAACCTTGACAAAGCTCAGAGTCTTCAGTTCAGCCAATGCATGAATCATGTCATGAAGTCCAGGTCAACCAATGCCATGGTACAAGTCACACTCTTAGGAGTGCATTTCATGTATGTAGACTGAGCTGGACAATTGAGATAGCATGTGTATTCTCAAAAGTGACCATGGGTTCCCATTGTGGCTCAGTGGAAATGAACCCTACTAGTATCCATGGGGGTGTGTGTTTAATCCCTGCCCTTGCTCATTGGGTTGAGGATCCAGCATTACCATGAGCTGTCATATAGGTCACAGATGCAGCTTGTATCTGGCATTGCTGTGCCTGTGCTGTAGGCCACAGCTGCAACTCTGATTCAACCCCTAAACTAATAAGTTCCATATTCCACAGGTGTGGCCCTTAAAAGAAAAAGTGACAAAATATTCCCTCCTATCTCAATATTCCAGGTGAATATAGATGTACCAGATAAATTACTTTCCATTTCCATTGGAGCATACATAGTCCTCCTGGATTAACTGATTGAATAACTTGTAATTAGATATAATTTGAGTTTTTATAAGAGTCATGTGGGCTTTATGACTTTTATTATCTTCACTGGCATTACCATTCTCTCTAAAAGTTTCATTTATTATGAAGCTTGCTGAGAGGAGAGGGTAAGGAGGGAGAGAGAGATAGATATAAAAATAGAGGGGGGATGGAAGGAAGCAAGAGAAAAGAGAAAGTTTTTGGCACTATCTCAATTTTGATAGCAACCTTTCCCTACTGCTGTCGTAATACTGCATAATTTGTGCTCCTACAGTGATTCAACAGCATCTAAAAACAATTTAGCTATTCTTTGATGACCTCTGTCTTAGAATAGAAGTAGTAAAAGAGTACTTTGTGTAAGAGGTAGAGTAAGAACCAGTGCCCATTTAGTTGTTAGACAGATATGGCTTTTTAAGTTACATTTGCTATCAGAAATGACAGATGCTTTATTATTTCTCCAAATAATATAAAATCAAAAGCTTAATGGGTTTTAATCTTTATAAATATAAAATAAAAAATGAAATGATAAGGCGGGCATAGCAACTTTCCTAAAGTTATTTACCTAATTTACTTTGTAATTTACCTTTATATCGTCTGTCTTTTGAATTGTGTCTTTTGCCTCATTTTTGGTACAGGCTCCTTTTGAAGTCTTTGTGGTAGAGAAACCCATTTTAGCTGTGTGGACCACCAAAGGCCTTACGTGGCTAGAATGGTGGGGGCCATTTTTGCTGGACCCATCATATCAGGTACATTAACACAGCTGTCTATATATTCTCCAAGTGGATATGAGCTGCTGGATGTTGGAACTCTGTAGTTCTCCGTAGAAGTCTAGACATTTGGTATGTGTGGCTAGAGTGGAATTGACAGTCGCCTTCTATCTAGAGGACACTTGAGACCCTCCTTTCTCTGCAGCAGCCTTTATTAGTTGCGCAGTATGGTTATTATTTGAGGCTCAGCTGTAACCCAGAAAGTCAGCCAATGCCTTGTCACTAAGGTCAGTGGATAGCGGCTCTGGGTTCTTTGTAGCAGATACTGGAACTACTGGTTCTTGGTAATTAACTGGGACCTCTCATCCCTGCTTTCCCCTTCACTTGGTTTACTGAAGCATGCCTCATGCTATTTGATGCCACAGTTAGCTTCACTATAACTTTGATCAGTTAAATCGTACCTTCTAAAAATTGGTTAGAAAGTTGTTACAGTATGGCAACATTTCCTTGATTGGACTTACGGACAAGACGATGAAATCTTGTCAAGTTGACAGAGGCTGGAGCTGGTTATATGCAGACACATTATCTCCTCTCTCCTCCTGAGCGTATAGGTTCTAGAGGAGTAGGTGGGTTTGTTAGGTAGGTAGTCACCTTAGCTAGGCAATTGATTACAGTCTCAAGCGTCCCCAGATTGCATATGTGCAGTTGAATAGTAACTGGATAAGATAGAATTGTAGAGAGTTCCCTGGTCAGTACCAAGGTATCGGTCTGGAGCTGGATAACTATTATTTAGGATAATGTTAGCTGCTATAACAAACAAGCTCCCAAATTGCAGTAGGTTCACATAATATCAAGTTTATTTTGTGCTCATATGACCACCCGATGTCTGTGTTTGGCAGGTGACCTTCCATGTAAACATTCAGGGACCTGGGCAGGTTCTGTCCTCTGCTTTGGATTTCCTTTTTCTTTCTGCCAGCACCTGGGGAAAGAGACATCTCTCACCTGGGGGTGACACCCACCACTTCACCTCACATTCTACTGGAAAGGATTAATAAGAGAGGTCTACCTGCATGCAGGGAGCCTGGGAAATAGAGTCATCAGCTCCACAGCCTTTTCTTAGCAATAGCTCTACCTGCAGGAAGGCAGGAATTGTTGGTTAATCCTTAGCTGTCTGTCACATAACCAGATTTGAATAAGTTGTAGTCAGAAAGAGAGCCAAGAAGGAGGAGATGCACAGCAGGAAAAAAGAGTTTGTGGGAATTTCCCTGATCAGTCAGAGTTCAGATGATTGCAGCTAAGTTTATTAAATATCTGAATCTTTTAAAATGCCCTGTGAGGGAGTTCCCATCATGGCTCAGTGGTTAACGAATCCGACTAGGAACCATGAAGTTGCAGGTTTGATCCCTGACCTTGCTCAGTGGGTTAAGAATCCGGCATTGCCGTGAGCTGTGGTGTAGGTCGCAGACATGGCTCGGATCCTGCATTGCTATGGCTGTGGCGTAGGCTGGTGGCTACAGCTCCAATTAGAATCCCCTAGCCTGGGAACCTCCGCGGGTGCAGCCCTAGAAAAGGCAAAAAGACAAAAATAATAATAATAATTTTAAAAATGCCATGTGAACTTTTAAAGGAGTAAATATGGACCAAACATAATTATCAAAAAAAAAAAAAAGATTCTTTATATTCTTTCGTTCAGCTTAACTAGGAAGTGTAAATCTTCTTTCCTCCCTTTTTACATAGTGCCCTAGAAGTTAGAACTTTTGCAGTGTCCTCTCTTCCCCATCATTAGACATGTTAACTTTTTTTAACAAATTAATTTGACTTTTAGTTTATATTTGGGTATAGGTGATATACAATGTTGTGTTTCAGGTGTACAGCAAAATGAACTAGTAATATACAAATATATATCCAATCTTTTTCAAATTATTTTCTCATGTAGGTTATCACATAATATTGAGTAAAATTCCCTGTGTTACATAGTACATCTTTGTTAGTTATCTATTTTAAATATAGTAGTTTATATATGTTAATCCAAAAATCCTAATTTACCAACCCACCCCCCCTTTGCCATTTGGTAGTCAGAAGTTTATTTTCAAAGTCTGTTTCTATTTTGCAAATAAGTTCATTTGTATCCTCTTTTTTTTTTTTTACATATTTCACATGTAGTGATATCGTATGATGTTTGTCTTTCACTGTCTGACTAACTTCACTTAGTATGCTAATCTCTAGGTCCATCCATGTTGCTGCAAATAGCATTATTTCATTCTTTTTTATGGCCAAGCAATATTCTACTGTATACACACACACATGCACACACACCACATCTTCTTTATCCATTCCTCTGTCAAAGGACATTTAGGTTGCTTCCATATCTTGGCTATTGTAAGCAGTGCTGCTATGAATATTGGGGTGTGTGTATCTTTTTGAAGACATATAGGACTGAGGTTGCTGGATAATATGGTAGTCTTACTTTTAGTTTTTGTTTGTTTGTTTGTTTTCCTTTTTAGGGCCACACCCACAGCATATGGAGATTCCCAGGTTAGGGGCAGAATTGGAGCTACAGCTGCTGGCCTACGCCACAGCCACAGCAATGCCAGATCTGAACCACCTCTGTGACCTACACCACAGCTCATGGCAACACCAGATCCGTAACCCAGTGAGAGAGGCCAGGGATCAAACCTACAACCTCATGGTTCCTAGTTGGATTCGTTTCTGCTGTGCCATGACAGGAACTCCACTTTCAGTTTTTTAAGGAACCTCCACACTCACTGTTCTCCATAGTGGTTGGACCAGTTTGCATTCCCAACAGTGTAGGAGGAGTCCGTTTTCTCCACACTCTCTGGCATTTATCGTTTGCAGACTTTTTGATGATGGCCATTCTGATCAGTGTCAGGTCATTGCAGTTTTGATTTGCATTTCTCTAATAATTAGTGATGTTGAGCATATTTGAATGTGCTTTTTGGCCATTTGTTTATCTTCTTTGGAGAAATATCTGCTTAGGTCTTCTGCACAGTTTTTTATTGCAACTTTTATTTATTTATTTTTTGTATTGAACTGTGTGATCTGTTTGTATATTTTGGAGATTAATCCCTGTTGGTCACAAAGATTTTTTTCTGCTATTCTGTGGGTTTTCATTTTGTTTTGGTTTCTTTTGCTGTACAAAAGCTTTTGAGGTTAGCTAGGTCCTATTTTTTTTTATTTTTGTTTTTATTTTCATTACTTTTTGGAGGTAGATCCAAAAAGACATTGTTGTACTTTATGTCAGAGAGTGTTCTGCCTATGTTTTCTTCTAGGAGTTTTATAGTATCCAGTCTTACATTTAGGTCTTTAATTTATTTTGAGTTTATTTTTGTGTATGGTATTAGAGACTATTCTAATTTCATTCTTTTACATGTAGCTGTCCAGTTTTCCTAGCACAATTTAATCAAGAGACTGCCTTTTCTCCATTGTGTATTCTTGCCTCCTTTGTAATAGATTAATTGACCATAGGTACAGGAGTTTATTTCTGGGCTTTCTGTCCTGCTCCATTGATCTATATTTCTGGGTTTTTTGCTGGTACCATACTGTTTTGATTGCTGTAGTTTTGTGGTACAGTCTAAAGTCAGGGAGCCCGATTCCTTGAGCTCCATTTTTCCTTCTCAAGTTTGCTTTGGCTATGCAGGGTCTTTTGTATTTCTATGCAAATTAAAAAATTTTAATTACAGTTCTATGAAAAATTCCATTGATAATTTGATAGAGATTACACTGAATCTGTAGATTGCCTCGGATAGTATAGTCATGTTGACAGTATCGATTCTTCCAAACTAATAACATGGTAAGGTACATACATTAACTTTTAAGGAAAGTCAAGCTTAGAGTAGTTGATTGGCCCAGGCTCTCCCTTCCAAATTGTTACCGTTACTGGGTACTTTTGTATGTGCCAGCCCTATATTAACATTATCCCCCTCAGTCCTCCCAATGATTTTAAGAGGTACATATTTTAACTTTAACATTGATATTAAAATATGCTTTAAAGATATTTTATAGGAACAAGTTAGTAGTCCTAGACTTTGCTTGTACACCCAAATCTAAAACACTGTTAAGAGGGCAAGAGTATTATGTCAGATGGATCAGAATTAATACTGGGAATAGGGATTTTGGTAAAACACATAAACAAAATAGAAGAAAAATAATATACTAAACAAAGATAATAGGAAGCTAAACTCAAAGAAAAATTGATTTGTTATATTTTCTTCCTTCAAAAATGCTCATAACTATTGTCATAACTGTTCAATCCAGTTATGAAGAGAAAATATACTATGCCTTCCTCTCTTGGGGTTTCATTTATTGCTAAACCATTATTGTGGCAGTTGTAGAGGTTTTATAAGGAATAAAAAAGTTATTACATGCTTACACTGTGCTGTGACCCAAGTGGTTTTTACAACTATTGCCTTCAAGTCTATGTCCATATGCCTGCAAGTAAATAAACCATCTTGACATGCACTTCACAAAATAATATTTCCAGCTTTATTTACCCTTTGGTAAATGCTAAAGTGTTCTCAAACAAATGTGAAATTTAAAAATGTAGAAAATAAATACATATATAAACTGTTTTTTCATAAGGTAAACTGTTGAAAGTAGTTGTTCACGAAAGTTTAAATCACAGGTAAATGTATTTTTTCTTACACTTTTGTAGGTTTTGCAAACTGTATAAATTGCTACTCATTACATTTTTTATAATCAAAAAGCATAAAAATTATCCACAAAGGATATCTCATCACAGACTTGGTATTGCTTTCTTGGAACTCTAAAGGAAATAGCTGTTTTCCAGAATTAGGTAGTTCATTTTAAAGAGAAGCTAAAGAAATGCACCCATTTAAATTAAAATAATAGCATTAAGAAAGACTATTTTTTTAGATTATTCATTTACTAAATTCAAGTTTTTTATGACTTCAGGTGAAATTATTTAACAATAATTTGTAGAGGGAGCACTGTGTTCCATGTCTAATCTGACAGAGTGCTAGACAGTGTGGTGGGTCATCTCTAAGATAGCCCCAACAATCCCTACCTCCTGGTTTTCACGTTCTGGTGTTATCCCTTCCCCTTGAATGTGGATTGGACACAATGATTCACTTCTAACAAATAAAATACGGCAAAGATGATAGAATGTCACTTCTGAGTTTAGCTTATGAGGCTGAAGTTTCCTTTTTCTCCCTTCTTCCTACCCTCCTCCCTCTCATTCACTAGCTCTAAGGAGAGTCAAGAACCATGTTGTAAGCTCTCCTATGGAGAGATCATATGATGAAGACTGCATATCTCTGACCAACAAAGACCTAAGGTGGTCTGCCAACAGCCACATGTGTTAGCTTAAAAGCAGATCCTAACCAAATTGAACTTTGTTCTTGAACCAGACGCACCCAGCTCAACTATGCCTATATTTCTGCTGCACAGAAATTGTAAGGTAAACAATATTTGTTAATTTAGGTCACTAAGTGTTAGGATAATTTAACACAGAAATGGATAATTAATACAGGTTAGTATTGACTGCCTGGAGTAGGATGCTGCAAAGAATTCTGAGGCTCTTTCTACTCCTTAGGAAAGTATAGGCCATCAATTATAATTGTCTTGTGTGGACATAGGACATGAGGAATGGTGACATATATGCTGTTATTTTACATTCATTATCTAGTTGGCCTTGATTATGATGAATAGAATGGTAACCAACATAATGGACTCATTTGGATTTTCTGGGAACACCCTGGCATTAGTATGACCTATTATTCCACTGTCAGTCATTAATATCATGACATGTTAATTGATTATCTTGGTCTGTGTGGGTCCTGTTTTGGGTTTATATCCTGGGAAATATCAATTATAGGATTCAGGAGGCAGGCAGAATCTGAATCAAGATTCCTTGCACTGCAGCCCAAACCAGCCCAGGGTACTAGTGTTTCCTGGAGTGATTCCCCAGAACAGAGAGATAGACGAGAAAGGGAGTAGACAGAGAATGAAAGATGATTTTCTAACATGCACAATTTGCCTGATGTCAGTCCTAACTCTAGAATATTTAAGAGCTCATAAGTGTAAACAAAATGGCCCAGAAAAGATACCAGTACAACTGTTAAATATGTTGGAAGGATGACTGGCTTTGAGAAATTGCTGCTTTCCAAATGTTGATACTGAAGTATCCTTGGAAGGGCTAAGAACCCAATGCTGGTCAAAACACATCCTGGAGCAGGTTTGAAATGAAAATATGTCCCTTTTCCCGGGAGGGGACCAACAAGTCTCAAATGAACATTGGCCTGTGATCCAAAAGAGTGAGAAACTTTGACAAAGACAAGTATATTGGAAAAGTTTCCTTAGATGTCATACCCATTTCTGTCATAGACAACTCCAAGTTCAGACATTTTCCTTTTTTATGGGTGGAGGTATACTTTGCACAAGCAAATACCATAGTTTTGAAAGTCTAAAAGGAAGTTTTCTGTAATTCCTAAAGTATTGACATCAAAATGAGCTTTCTGTGAGATACAGATGAGGAGATACTTACATAGATGAAGCATAAACAGTGCTAAGAAAACATTTGCATAGCAGAAGTAGGCTTAACCTATTTTTTAATGTCTAATTGGAAGACTATCCTAGAACTCAGATGACTTTAGTAAGACACTTAGTATTTTCATGGACATTGTGTAAAGAAAAATAAATATTTGTGTGTTTGTGTGTGTGTGTGTTTAACCCAGATAGATTACACTTGCTCCTTATTGTGTTATTCATGGTTCCTGAAGAATCACCTGTGATAGGAGCTTCTACAGTCTCATATCTAAAGAAATTCAGAAAATGATAATAAAATGTGTGAGAATTGAAGATTCAGTGGTATTTATGTTTTGCTTTCTTAACTTGTTAAATCAGTTGAATAGAAATGTGAATATTATAAAGGGCCCCCACATGAGTTTTCTTCTCACGACTGGAACATTCCTTTATTTATCTCTACTAAAATGCTCTTATTTAACCTCAGGAACCTTTCCAGATAATGGAAATATTTTTCTATTTCATTTCTCCTGACCTCTTTGGAAGTTCTGGAAGGTTTTTGTGATTCAAGTCCATTGGGACACACACACACAACCCTCACACAAGCTGAAAGAAAAAGTCTTATTCACCTAAAGCTGAGGAGAGAAATATTAACAACCTTCTTAGTCTAGGCAAGTACAATGGAGAAGCTGGTAAATGACTATTTAAAGCTTGTAGTGGAAAGAATGAGTGAGACATCTGAATCTTGGTTCCTGGCTTGGCACTGACACATTTATCATCCCTGAGGAAGCTGATGGTCTTCTTTATTTTATTGATAGGTGAGGTAAAGGATACTTCCCCTAAGAGTTTCAAAACGCACTTGATTTTTTAAACACAAGAATAACATGTTCCGTTAGTTTCCTGAGGTCTTCTCAGATTGTTTCCTGGACAGATCCTGGTTTAGATCAAGACAGTGCTGTCTTCTCATCCCCCATTGCTCCTGCCCAGCCCCTCTTGTTCTTTCTATTTTGATCATCTCTCTCAATGAGCCTGTCATTGGAAATTGGATTCCAATTTTAGTTTCACCTTGAAGTGTTAGTTTTCACAAGAATTAGTGGAACTGACAGTGATTAAGATAGTCAGTTATTCTCTGGCCAGCTGAAAAATCCCCAGTGTGTGGAGGCAGGTACCTATGCTCCCTCAGTCTTGTGGAGTCCTGTGGTTCCTGTGGTTCTTTTCAACTTAATTTTGCCACCCTATCCATGCCACCATGCATTCAGGTTCTACATATTCCTGACAATAGAATGTACTGTTGCTTGATAAGGCTCCAAAGAAATCTATGCATTTTCTATACTTCTCAGAGGGCTGAACTCTGAGCATGCTCTGGTGGGTGCTGCCTGAGCTCTGGGTGTATTATCTGGGATTATGAAGCAGAGTCAGACACTCAGCCAGTCCATTAGGGATACAATTAGAAGTGGAAAGTCATAGAATACCCTTCAGGGGTCCTAAGAAAGGAATGAAACTGAAAGAATAGCTTCTGGTTATCAGTACAAAAATTCTGGCTCCAAATGAACTTCATTCATTCAAGTTCTATCTGAGCAGAAGCATGAGTAGAGAGCCTTTCCTGGGTCCTTTCATTGGAGTCCAAACCAAAATGTTAAGAGATGAGTAAAGCTTGATATTCTTTGAAGTTCCTAAGTTCTTCATTCATAGGTTTCAATGGATTGAAAAGCCCAGTTGCTCTGAGAAAGCGGTGTACATAAGATGTGGGACACTAATAAGACTGTTACCCATTCCAGTTAATGACCAGTCTGCTAACTCATGAACTTCGTTGCTCAGTTGCCCCAAGTTGGAAATTATCCTTAGTACCTCTCTCTGTCAACCCTTAGATCGAATTATCCACCAAAAATAAATATCACCTCTAAAATGTATCTCAAATGAGCGTGCTTCTCTTCATCTTCACTGTCACCATCCTCATTGTCCACCATCAGCTCTTTTTTTTTTTTCTCTTAATGGATTTTATTTCAATTATAGGTGTACATAAATCATCACAAGTCAATTTTACAGATTTTGTATCCGAAACCCCCAGTGCATCCCCCCACCCCCCCAGATTGTCTTATTTGAAAAACCAAGGTTTTCCAAAGTCTGTGAGTCATTGTCTGTTCTGTAAGAAGGTTCATTGTGTCTTTTAGTTTCCACATGTAAGCGGTAGCATTGGGTGTTGCTGTCTAATT
This sequence comes from Catagonus wagneri, assembly GCA_004024745.2. Lineage (NCBI taxonomy): Eukaryota > Metazoa > Chordata > Mammalia > Artiodactyla > Tayassuidae > Catagonus > Catagonus wagneri. Next base: position 3,089,578 of record PVHT020003785.1, read on the forward strand.
GTCTGACTGGTTTCACTTTGCATGATAATTTCTAAGTCCATCCA
>PVHT020003785.1:3095201-3117677 GCA_004024745.2 Catagonus wagneri
TGTTTCCCCCAGTCCTGTGGAGCTCCTGCACACAAGCCCCGCTGGCCTTCAATGCCAGATGCTCCACGGGCTCTTTCTCCCTGTGCCCGATCCCCAGGCATGGGGTTTTGACGTGAGGCTCAGAACTCTCAGTCCTGTAGCTGAGTCTCTGTGATGCAGTTACTTTCCAGTCTGTGGGGCTTCCCACCCGGGAGGTATGTGGTTTCTTCTATCGCGTAATCGCCCCTCCTACCTCTTGATGTGGTCTCCGCTGTGTCTTCTGGAGCAGAGTATCTTTTTTTGGAAGTTTACAGTCCATTTGGTTGAAGGCTGCTCGGCATTTGGTTGTATTTTTGCTATTATTTGGGAGAGAAGTTGAGCTCCAGTCCTTCTATTCCACTATCTTCCTACACCATTTTATATCCCACCATCAGCTCTTAATTGAACTGTTTTGGTGCCTGCCAGACATCACCGTAATTCTTTTAAAAAAATATGTATTTTCTTTACTTTAATGAAAATTGTATATATTTAAGGTATACAACATGATGATTCTGTACACATATACATAGTAAAATGATCCGTAGTCAACCTAATTAACACATCTCCTCTCTTGGTTACCTCTGTGTGTGTGTTTGAGAGAGAGGAGAGATAACTTGAAATCTACTCTCTCAGCAAATTTCCAGTGTTCTATGCAGTGCTTATTAACTGAGTCCTGTCAAGTCCATACAACAGCCAGTGTCCTCTAAAAATGCAAATCTGATCACATCACTACTTAAGGTTTTCCATTGTACTAAGGATCAAAGTGGTATACCTGATACTTAGTGGCCATTCAGTAAAAGAATGAATGAATTGACTAATATATTTTGGCTAATCATTGTTTGTGATCTAGAGAAATAGCATGAATTTTTTGAGTTTTTATAAAAGGAAAAATTCTTGTTCCCCAAAAAACTGACTTTCTGGCTCTATATAAAAACTGCTCAAATATCTTCAAAATCATTATTTTTCAGGGTCACTTACTGCAACAAATCATCACTTTGCAAAGCATACTATTCTCCAGATACTGAAACACATTTTTCTGTGTGTTGTTGTCCTCTAATTTATAAAGAGGGAAGTCAAAGAATGGTCTTAATAGTTCATATATTGAGAGTCTTTTTAAATGTTTTTGGAAAGATAATAATACATGCTCGTTTCTCTTTTTTTCATACCTACCTCTTTACATTCCTTTCCTGCTCCCCAGAGGCAACCTCTTTCAAATTTTTCAGCTGATTTTTAAACTATTGCTATATGGTTGATATGTGTGTACCTATATTTCTTAATGAAAAAAATTCTAGATTATCTCTTGATACAGAGAAATCTAATTATTTTTAAAAATTTATTTTATTTTAGTATAGTTGATTTACAATGTTGTGTTATTTTCTACTTTATAGCAAAGTGATTCAGTTATATGTACAAATACATTCTTTTCCATATTCTTTTCCATTATGGTTTATCACAGGATATTGAGTATACGTCCCTGTGCTGTACAGTGGGACCTTATTTATCCATTTTATATGTAATAGTTTGTATCTGCTAACTCTAAATTCCATCCAGCCCTTCCCTAACCTCTCTCCCAAGAGATCTAATATTTAACTCATTTTCCAACCATCTCCAGTGGACTTTGCTTTCCCTCACTTATTCAAATACAATCATATTGTAATTTTTGGTTAAATCAATATTCTATGTGTATGTCATCATGACTATGAAAATATTGTTGCTAGCTGAGTCATCTAATTATGTAATGATCACATTCCCTAGCTTACTTTTTAGAATTAATAATTGCAATTTTTTGTTTTGTTTTCCATATGTTTATCACTACTCCATATTCTGTGACTTGAGTGGGAAACCTCTTCTCACTGTGATCAAACACCCAAGGTCATCTTGAGCAGTTAATTTTTTTCCCTTTGAAAGGAATCTGTTTTTCTACCTAATCTGAAATTATTTCAGGCTGAAAATCGTTTTCCCTAGCAGTTTAAATACATGACTCGATTGTTCTCTATCTTCCAGTATTCCTGGTGAGAAATTTGATGTTTTTTTTTTTTTTTTGTCTTTTTGTCTTATCTAGGGCACACCCGTGGCATATGGAGGTTCCCAGCCTAGGGGTCTAACAGGAGCTGTAGCTGCCGGCCTTCGCCACAGCCACAGCAACGCGGGATCCGAGCCCCGTCTGCAGTCTACACCATAGCTCACGGCAACGCCAGATCCTTAACCCACTGAACAAGGCCAGTGATCGAACCTGCAACCTCATGGTTCCTAGTCGGATTTGTTAACCACTGACCCATGACAGGAACTCCCTAATAGTATTCTTATTTCAAAGTATTTGTAAATTATCTTTATATATTTTTCTTTTCTGGGACTTTTTCATATCTTTAAACACAGAGTTCTGGAATTTGGCAATTAGGTAACTTAATGAGGGCTTTTCAGTCATTAAACTGAGCCTTCAGTGTGTATTCTACTTCTAGAAATGTAGGTTCTGAGAATTTTTTGTGAGTTATTTCTAAGATATTGTTTTTATATACTATTTTCCCTACATTCTTTTTCTGGTATTTGAACTTTCCAATTGATTCTCTCATCAGAGTTGATCCTCTCATTTTCTTTTTTAAAATGCTATCTTTTTAATCTATTATTGTGTTCCATTTACTGAGAGAGATCTTTGAGATCATCTCGCTTATATTTTCCAGCATGTGTATGTGCCTATTTCTGCTCTCACATGTTCTTAATTTCTAAGATTGTTACTTTTTATAGCATTTTTTTGGTTTTTTTTCTCTGCAGAAATTAATTGTTGTTTTGGAGAAATCTTCACCCCCCCATCCCCTACCCACACTGTTTGCTATAGCTTCTAAATTCCCTTTCCCTTCATTAGAGGCTTTTTGGTAATATTTAGGCTATGCATATGTGTATACTTATGAGTGATGTATACACACACACACAACTGGTGTGATGTTTTTGCGCATATGTAGGGCTTTTCCACTGGTGAGCTTCACTATAGAACGATTAATTGGGGATGCAGCCATCTGGGGACTCAGCTTTCTCTTGCCAGCTCAGGGATTTTCAACTTTTGAAAAATTGGCATTTCTTGTCTATGACAGTCTCCTCTATTGTGCTCTTTGTTATTGTCATTTTGCCTTTTACATTTGTTTACTTGCCTATATTAGCAATGCCCTGCAAGATAGTGCATATTTTATATTAAATAATAGGTATAGCATGTTATATTTTAGGTTTGTACAGTATGGGGGAGAACATCTAATTGGGAGCTGTCAGTTCTACCCGAAGAGAGGGTGAGTGTGCCATGAAAATACTTCATAAAGGGGCTGACCTTTGGCCAAGTCCTGCGAGATGAAGATGCTGGGAGGACAAGAGGCTTAAAAGGATACCGTGTATGTGGCAGAGTAAGAATGAAGGCCCAGGCCATAACACGGCACAGTCTTTTCCATAGAGCTGCCAATGGAAGAGCAGGAGTTCAGGTAGTGGAGTGGTAAGAAAGGAGGCTCTGGAGTTAGTCAAGTTCTGGTTATAGGACTCCTTGTGCTTCTTTCCCAGGCCCTGTGCAAAGCATCCTGGGTAACGAAAAGTGAGGAAGACTTTATTTCTTCCATAAGCAGCTCACAATCTAATAGGGAAGGAGAGATGTAAAATAAAGAGCAATCATATCAGGCCTAACTGTGAACTGAAATGCATTTTCCAAGGAGAAAGAGATTGCATCTGAGAGAAAAGGTTTTATGAAGGAGCAAACATCTGTAAGCCTTTAAGTTTAGATAAAGAGAGCTTTGGCAAGAACAAATTGAGCTGGAAGGGAATAAAATGAGGATGAGCATAGCACTGGACGTGGAAAGAATAATTGGAGAAGCACAGGCAGTTCAACTGTGTTGGTGCATAGGTAGGTAAAATAAATCCAGAAATTGGACTGGGACATGAGGTGGATGGTCTTTGTTGCCAGGTTGGGTAGTCTGTGCTTAAGTGTGTAGGCTAAGAGGCTTTGTGCACACAGTCAAACCTACCTAAAATGAAAATCAGTGTCTCTGATGTACACGTTTCTCTCTCTTCCTTGTTTCCAGTGAATGGTCTTCCTTACCCTTGAAGCATAAAACATCCTTGAACAACAAGTAGTAGTTTTGTTTGTTTATTTGTTTGTTTGTTTAGGTCTGTACCCATGGCTTATGGAAGTTCCCGCAGCCACAGCAATGCCAGATCCAAGCCACATCTGTGACTACACCACAGCTTGGGGCAGTGCCAGATCCTTAACCCACTTAACAAGGCCAGGAATCAAACCCACATCTTCATGGATACTAGTCAGATTCTTAACCTGCTGAGCTACCACTCGTTTTTCTCCTTATGTTCTTTCTCGCCTCCTATTAGTTCTTCACACTTGATCCAGTGAGTGCAACATACACATTGAGTCATCTAATCTCTCAGCTTTTCATGGCTGACCATTGCCTTTGGTAGGAAATTCAGATTCCTCACTGTAGCCTGTATCACCCCAAAGGCTCTGGCTCCTGGCTGCAGCTCAGACTTCATGTCACCCCCCCCTTCCTTTTCATTCCCTGCCCTCCTACCAAGCATCAAATTCACCTTCCTCCACTACAGGCTCACTCCCGTGTCTGGGCCTTCACACCGCCACTCCCTTTGTCTGGGATGTTCTTTTACCAGCTCTTTGCGTAATTGGTTCCTGTGTGGTTTCTGGTATCAGATACAATGACGTTTCCCCTAAGTGGCTTTCTCTGGCCATCATGTTGAAACGACCCTCTACCCCTTCCTGTTTATTTCCTTCGGAGCACTTTTCTCAGTGTATCATTAAGTTGCTTAATTAATCATTAATTATCTATTTATCAAAATACTAGAGTGCACCCTTCAAGATGTCAAAGGCCTTGTCCTTCATATTTTCTGCCGCATCCCTGATTCCTAGCATTGTGCTTGGCACATAACAAGTACTCAATAAATATTTGTGGAATAAAGGAATAAGTGGATAAGTGATTATGTCATATGCCTCTCCTCATTCTTGTTATATCAATGCCCTAAACAAGTGAGTGGATCCCTAAGGACTTTTTCTTTAACCAAATCATTTCTGTTACTGTTTTTATTCTACATTTGTCCTTAGTTATGTAAATACTTATCTGCTATATTGTAAGCTCCATGAGGGAAAATTTAAAGTCTCTATCTTTAAACATTTTACTCCTGGTGTCTTAACCATAGTAGATCCTCAATTATATTTAAAGATGCCTGCATGATGAGGAAAGGCATCTAAAGAAGTGAGAGATAAAGAGTGGGTTGGATTCTCCCTTCGGTGGAAGGTAGAAAATTGTTTCTATTCTTCCATAAAGCATTGAACTTCTCTTCCCCCCTCTTTATTATCAAGACGCTATTTTAGCTTTTATTTTTGTGGATGATTTCTTGTCCGGGCTCTGCTAAATGGGGCTTTGACCGTGGGCACATAGATTTGTATTTCTGACTTGCAATTTTTTCATCTGCTATGTGGAAGTAACATCACTTCAGGTGCGGTCTGTGGCCCAATTGCCTCAGGATTCCCTGGAGTGCACATTAAACATGCATTTTCTTGGTCTCTAACTGAATCTCCACCTGACCAGGATCTCTGAGACTGGGTGGGGTACAGGGCAGCTCTTTCAGTGATTCTTCTGCAGACTGAAGTCTAAGAAACACTGGTGAGGGGTTATGTTAAATGATCTTCTATGATTCTGAATTCTACTACGGAACTGAAATAGTACATACTGGCCATCTGGTGAGAGAAAGAGAGAGCTCTATTCTTTAGTTATTGCTCATGTAGGTTGCTATTGCAGGAAGTTTCCTAGTAATTCTTGTCAGCTGCTAAGCAATGCGCTGTGTCTTGTGAGTAATGGTCTATTCTTTGCATTATATTGTATTAAATTACATTATTCCTCATGCTTTGTGTCTTGGGGAAAAATAAAACTATGGTATCGTGATTTCTCTTAGGAAATGTTTCTGCTTGTACAGCTCACATAGTTCATGACTCAGAGTCTTCAAATAAATAACTTTTGGGGAGTAACCCATGTATTTGGGGAAGCTGCATTAACTTCTTCCAACTGCGGGTTCAACTTGGTACAGTGGTGATGTTTATTCTGTAACATGATGATAACAAAGGGTCATGGGAACTCAGTGGTCAGTGAGGACCACTGAAGACCAAGTACGGAAAAATGACTATCAAGGCAGAACATATGATACAAGAAATGGAAAATAATTGCAAAAATTCAAGCAAGGAGTAATTTTCCTCTACCTGGCAAGTTTAGGGAAGACCTTAGGGAGAGAGTAAATTGGATGAGTAATAACTGTTGACAAGGATTCCATGGAAGGAGGGGAGTAAAGACACTGCCAATTGATCAGTGTGGCACAGGTGCAGAAGTGGGGTAGAAGTGGGCTCAGGAAAAATACTTTCTTCTAAAAGCCCAGCTCAACGGGAATTAATTTCTGTCTGCATCCATGAGTCAGCAGATTTAATAGAATTCTAGAAAATGTTCATAAAGCTGAAAATGGAAGCAAAAGCATCTCCTAAGCGGGGGGGGGGGGGGGAGTGCATGGACACTTGAGGAAAAGGATGGTTCTGACAAGGATTTGGTCTGAAGGGGATGCTTCTCATTCTCAGCATTTCAGACTGAATTTAATGTCTGCATGCCATCTACCCACTTAGTGTTTGAGATACACATGCACATACACATATAATAGTTTCTATTAATTTAACCTTTTTATATAACTTGGTTGAGGACTCTTATGTTTCAGATATTCCCAGCAATGCTGAGAATCACTCAACAGTAGCTCTAAAAAAGAATTATATTGGGAAGCTCATCAAAACTTGCATTTATGCATAAACTAAATAACTATTACTGAGAATGGTAACAATGGCACTTGATCCTGGGGCCACTAATTTTACAGTTTAAAAGCCTTTGTAGTTCCTTTTTGCATCATTTCATTTAATCCTCACCATCATCTGGTAAGGCAGGTCTTACTTCCCAGCATTCAGAAGGTACAGGTAGTGTGGATGGCTCAGAGAATAGTCATCCACTTTTGCATCAGGGTGGGCTTGCACCCAGCCTCCTTTGTGTTTTGAAGGTGTCTAAAATTGTGAGGTCGTGAAGATTTTCACTTTAAAATTCTGGCTCCCATCCTCAATGATCTATGTATGGTAGAACCTCTGAAGGAGCAACAGAAGGTAGGAAAAGGTTGAGACTGTAAGTTATCTGATACCCAAGAGCATCCTTGGGAGTTTTGGAATTGGATAGGGCCTCATATCTCCTTTTTCATGAACAGGGAAATGGGCAGCTGAAGTGGGCATTGACACAGCAATGCACAATAGTCAGTGCCAAGATTACAGGACCAATCTCAGCACTGCTTTTCCAAAAATAATTTGCCTGGGCTTTTTGCCACTCTGAGGTTAGACATAGGACTTTTCTGCACTTTGGTAACACCATCTGCTAATTTTCCAGTTCATATTTAACATAGTACTGAAACACCCTGGATACTCGTGATCCTTAAGGCGATTGCAGGAGAGCTCACAGAAAGTGGGAACAAGAGATAGATTTGTTTTGACTCTCTGCTATCATGTGCGGGGGCAGAGCTTGAGTACCTATACTCTAGGAAATAAATGGTACACGGTATGAATTCCTAGCTGAGGAAAGGAAGAGCAGTGCTGTATCAACAATGTTTGGAAGGGATGTCTTAGCAACCAGTAAAGAGTATCAGGTAATGACAAGAAAAATGGAACTGCCGCATCAAGGAAGAATCTTAAGCAGTTGATTTGGAAGGTTAATGGCATGTTACAGTATGTTTATGATTTTCTGCTGCCAGAAAAATTAACCCACTAAGTGAATGCCAGCAAATCACTGGAGAAACCAGGAGAAGAATCCTTGGCTCAGAATGCTACTCTTGTCTCCCAAGGTGAACAGTTCAATTCTAGGCACCAGTCTGCCCAGCACAACAGAGAAGCCCCAGAGTGCTGTGCTATGTCTTTCCCAGTTTAGGAAGACATGTTCATAGAAGACTTATACTAATCATTCCACTAAAAGCCCCACATTTCCATTTTTATTGCACAGACTATAAAGACCTACAATTGCACTGCAGTGTAGAAATACATGAGCTGTTAAAAAAAAGAAAAGAAAAAGCAATTTTTGGTCAGTTGTGCATCCTCTCTTTTCAATGTGCCATAGGTCATTGGGATGAAAAAAAATCAGAGCTTGGAAAGTCATCTACTCCTGCAGCCTGCTTCCCACTTGGAGACCTAATCGCCTTTGCCACAGTGAATCTGGGTCCTTGGCAGTGCTGAGTCTGACTTATGGGGTTTAGACCTCCAAGTGTGGCAACACTCAGCAGGAGCAGATGGACTTCTAAGCAACCAGACAATAATTTCCTAATGCAAGTGCTGGGAGCTGGAGCCAAGCACGTTTCGTTTCTTACCCTCCCTATGGCACAGAAATTGATGAACAGAACATGAGGTTTTCCAAGATAACGTATGCAAGCAACCTACTTGCAGCGAGCTTTTTCCCAGTGTCACTGTCTCTCTCAACTTGCAAGTGGAGCCAGTGAGATGATCCAACAGTGACCCACACGGTGGTGGGACAGAAAGCCTTAGGGGTTGGAGGCTCTGGTAGACTGCACAGAAGATAATTTAAATGTACCATATTTGTTCTTTTTTCCTTTGGATTTAGTGTGACTAATGCGTGGGACCTTATCTGCCCTACATTTAAATGAGGCAATGCTTGCTAAAGCGCATGAAAAAGTGGCTGGCCCAGAGAAGCACTGCTGTAATAACAATTCGTACTAGTAAAATCTGTGTGAATAGACTTAGGGTCAGCACTGCTATTATAATTTTAGTAATTATTATTATTACAGTCATTATGACTATTGTCAGGTTTGTTGAATAAGAGAAAGACTCAACCATTAAAATTCAGTTCCTTTTCTTCCAGCTTTATTTGAAGCATGCTTGACAAATACAAATTGTATGTTTAAAGTGTACAATTGGACATTTTGATTATAAGTATACATATTGAAATAATTATGACAGTCAAGCTTATGAACCTATTGATCACCTCAGCTCTACCTTTTTGTGTGGTTAGAAAGTTTAAGATCTACTCTCTTAGCACCTTTCAGTCTGTAATTAACTGCAGTCTTACTGTACATTAGGTCTCCAGAACTTATTCATTGTGTAACTGAAATTACACCTATTATCCCATTTTTCCCACCCTTCAGCCCCCATGAACGAGTCCTTTACTCTCAGTTTCTATAAGTTTTCTTTTTTTTAATATTCTATATACAATGGAGATCGTACAGTATTTGTCTTCCTCCATGTGGCTTACTTCGTTACTTAGCAAAACATGGTCTAGGTTTATCCATGCTGTCACAAATGGCAGAACTTCCTTCTTTTTTTGTGGCTGAATAATACACGTACATGTAGCATTTTCTTTATCCATTCATCTGTCAGTGGATAGACATGTAGGCTATTTCCATGTCTTGGCTATTGTGAATAACTCTGCAGTGAACATGGGAGTGTAGCTTTAGATATCTCTTTGAGATACTGATTTCATGTCCTTTGGATATATACCCAGAAATGGGATTACTGAATCCCATTTTATTTTTGACTTTTGGAGGAACCTTAATATTGCTGCACATGTACCAGTTTACATTCCCATTAACAGTGCACAGGATTTCTTTTTCTCTTTGCCAACATATGTTGTCTTTTGAATTTTTTTTTTCTTTTTTGGCTGCTCTGCAGCATATGGAGTTCCTGGGCAGGGATCAGATCTGAGCCACAGTTGCAACCCAAGCCACAACTGTGGCAACACCAGATCCCCAACTCACTGTGCTGGGCTGGGGATTGACCCTGTGACCCAGCACTCCCAGATGCTGCAGATCCCATTGCGCCACTCCTGTCTTTTGACTTTTTTGATAAGAGCTAGCCTAATAAGGGAGGGCATAATAACTGTGGTTTCTTATTTTTTATCTAAGTAGAGTTGATTTACAATATTGTGTTAATTTGGGGTGTACTACAAATTGGCCTGACAAAGAATTCAAAATATTTGTCTTCAGGAAGTTCAGTGAGCTACAAGAGAATCCCATTGGATAACTCAAAAAAAAAAAAAAGGAAAAATTAATTCTTAAAACACCAACATCAGAGTTCCCTTGTGACACAGTAGGTTAGGATCAGGCATTGTCACCACAGTGGCTCAGGCTTGATCCCTGGCCTGGGAACTTCCACATGTTGCAGGCATTGCCAACAACAACAACAAAAAAAACACCCCACCAACATCTATGTGATCACTCTTTTAAAAAGAACTTTGGAGGTACAATAGTTTTCTGAGAAAGTCTCATTCAGAAATGACGTTTCTAAAGTTGTAGCAGCCTCATACAACACATCATTTTAGCCAGTAAACCCTTCACCATATCCCTTCAATCTTATGAATTACTGGACTGTCTCTTTTGCCCTATCATACTTGTGCCCTGGGATCCACCATCCTAATGCTGTATAGTGATCATGAGAAGCTCATGCAGGACTTCATACCTTCCGTGGAGTGGGTGTGAATGCATGCTTATGAAGTTGCCATTGTGCTGCAAAGTGATATTGAGCAGTGGCAGAACATCAGTCCTGGCTCATAAGCTTCCAGCTCTGAATCAGTAACATTGAGAGGTTCCTGAAAAATTCTGAACTTCAGTTTCCTCCTGCTAAGATGGGAAATAATGATACCAGCTTCTCCGAGAGGCTGAGAAAATAGAATGTTAATGTAGGCAAAACACCTAGGCTAAAGCAGTAGCTCAGCGATGATATTATTTTCTCAGCTAGTTGCCCCAAATCAGCCCTCCTAACTAACCCCTCAACTCCTACCTCCTTGTTCTTAGTCCTTTTTACCTCCAAGTCACAAATGTCTTCCTACCTAAATTTTAAAATACTGAGAAGGTTAGTAATAGACAATGTCTACATAGAGATCTAGGCCAAAGATAAAAAAATGTGGAAAGGATCAAAAACTGCAAATCCAACAGCCAATAAATATATGAAAAAATCTCACTATTTCTCTAGTGGCCAGAAAAATGAAAATTAATGTGAAATATAAATTTATAATCATCAGAGTGTCAAAAAGTCTAGGAAGTACCTAGATAGTACCTACTCATGGGATTGCAAGAAAGGGGTGCACTCGTGTATTGCTTGAGGACATGTGAATTTTTATGTCCTTTTTGGAAAGAAGTTTCTCTCTTTCTGTATGTTATTATCTTTCTCTCTGTAATTATACCTTAGAAGTAGTAATATAAGTATGTTTATTATGAAAGTGGGGTGGTAAAAATCTAGAAACAATGCAAACATTTATTTAAAAAAAAAAACAGAGTTCAAATATTTGTTTGCCTTGTACATTTACTTGGTAGAATATAGTGCCAAAAGATAAATCTATACCATTTTACTTGGAGAGATTTCCATAATACATTAAGTGAAATAGCATGATAGAGGAGAAGAAATTATTTCATTTTGGGAAAACAAACAGTGCCTGTACGTGCATGTAAGTAAGTAAATATATGAGCATGGAGAAATCAGTATGAGGGAACCCACTGAACAACTAATATTACCTGTGGTGTGTCTAGGTGTTATAGAGAAAAGGCATGAGTAATGGGAGGGAACATTAAGTAAAATCAAAAGATTGCATAATATATATTGTAGATCTGTTTATAATATATATGGGGTCTATGATTACAAAGAAGCGGCATTTATATTATGCTCCAAATTTTGTAAAACTGTATATATATGTAAAGAAATGCATAGAAAGCTAGCCACCAAAGTATTAGAGGCATTTTTTTGTGATAACATTCACATAACTTTTCTTGTTTATTTTTCTTTTGTTAGAGTGCCTTATATTGGACCTGTATTATTTATATAATCAGAGAAAAGCTATTTTTCTGCAGAGGAGAGGAGAGAGAGCAATGCTGAGGCTAGCTATAAGCCGATAAGGTGAATTCAGAAAAGAGAGAACATTTAGAACACTTTTTGAATTTGTTTCAAATCATGGAAAAACTTAGGATGGAGATTGGGAACGCAAGAAGGATGCTCTGAGATGGGATTTCTGTGCAGGTTGCTTAGTAAGGAGAACACTTGAGATCCGCACCTGTAAAGAAGAGGAGAGCAAGAAAGTATGAACAGAGGGCAAGGCTGAAATGTCATGCTGGTCAAGGGACAGCCTCAGCCCACCCAACAAGGAGTTCTGGGTTGAAATGGCACTTGAGGGGTGACCTAAGTTGAGATGAGATGGCCAAGCCTTTACAGCCCCAGTCACGGGTATGGGTGTCCTGGAGCAAGGACCATCAAGTCAGTCCCTAAGGGCGCCGAAGCTGAGTTTCTGATGACAGCACTGCCAGCAGCTGGGGCACTGAGTCCTTCCTTGAGAGTGACCTGCGTAGTGTTTTTCATAGACTTTCCAGAATGGCCCCGATGATCCCAGTGGGCTGGTAATGCTGACTAGCCCCACTAAATGTAGGCGTCTTCTGCAGGGTCAAATCTAGGTTCAGTTGCGCAAGATAATAGATTTGTTGTGAGGGTAAGCTTCTCATGGAACCATGTGAAACTCCAGAGCAGTAATTGGAGCATTTCATCAACTAGGGACAAAGATTTACTAAGCTCCTACAGTGGGCCTGGCACTGAGCTGGGTTCTGTGGGAAAAACAAAGACCAGTGAGGTTAGTCACTATCCTCTCTCAAGTTTACAGAAGAGCTAAAGCATGTTACATGACAGCAGCTCTATTAGGGCAGTGAGTGATAAGTGCTACCACATGGGCACAACAAATGCAAGAGGAAGGCAGGGGGAGGGAGAGCATGTCTATATCAAAGCATGAGTGTCATAAAGTGAGCAAGTTAGGTGACTTTGGAAGCTACGTTCCTATTTCTGGATGTAGCAAGGCAAGTTTGCAAGCAGCAGACAGCTGTGATATCCTAGAAAAACATGAAGCTGGAATTAAGCATACCTGGGTTCAAATTATGTTTCTGCCCTACTTGGTCATGGAATTGGGGCAAATTTTTTAAAACTGTATAAGCCTCAATTTCCCTATTTGTCAAAGGCAGACAAGCATATCTTGCACATTGTAGGATGACACGAGGTCATGTGGAGCTGGATGTTGTGAAGATGGCAGAGAATAAGGATACTTTTTAAAGAGTCACATGGGTGGTATAATTATTATAATTGTTATTATGTTACTTAGTTCACTGATCCATGAAATTTAGTTTCCCTGTATAATCAATTTCACAGAGTACTGTTGGATGATATACCATTCTCCAATGGCATCATGAGAAACTCTTGGGAATATCGGATACTGACGACAAGACCTCTCTGCACAATGTTAAATTACACAGGTTAATTAATGGGATTGTGTAATAAATGTATCAAATATTATGTAGAGGAGAAATTTATATTGATATAAGTCCTGAGCAGACTCAGGCATAACCATGTCTTTCCCTTACACCTAATCCTGTTGCTTAATGCTTTTTTCAAGTGCATCTTATGAATGTTTATTACTTCTGTGACCAGCGTCTCAAGATTCATTAGGGCTCTGTTAAATTATTTACTGAATTGGAAGCAGGCAGAAATTTCCTTCTAGCTAGGTCCCCAGCCAAAGGTCATTCCTCTTCCCCTGGCACCTGCCACACTTTCCCTATTGCTTAAGTAGGCAAAGGAGCAGGCATTTTTTACCTCACTCCATGTTACTCTGTATTATTTAGCACTTCTGACTTGGGAATCAGTTTTGCAGCTTATTCCCTGGACCCTTGATTTTTTTAATCTTCTTCAAGGCAGAGGTGTTACCCAAGGGTGTGTTAGGAATAAAGGACTCCCCTTTTATTTATAATTTTTTTGAAATCTCCCTCTATCTTTGCCAGTTTGTTTTTTTATTTTTTTATGTTATAATTTTTATTTTTTTCCATTATAGATGTTTTACAGTGTTCTGTCAATTTTCTACGGCAAAGTGTCCCAGTCACACATACATGTATACATTCTTTTTTTCTCACGTTATCACTCTCCATCATAAGTGACTAGATATAGTTCCCAGTGATATACAGGTGGATCTCATTGCTTATCCATTCCACAGGTAATAGTTTACATCTATTAACCCCAAATTCCCAATCCATCTCACTCCCTCCCCCTTGGCAACCACACAAGTCTGTTCTCCAAGTCCATGATTTTCTTTTCTGTGGAAAGCTTCATTTGTGCTGTATACTGGATTCCAGATATAGGTGATATCATATGATATCTGTCTTTCTCTTTCTGATTTACCTCACTTAGTATGAGAGTCTCTAGTTCCATCCATGTTGCTGAAGGACTCCCGTTTTAACTTCTCTGCTCAATCAAAAGCCCTACACCCAGGTCACTCCTTGGAGGCTTTTTATTTAAAAGAGACAGTTGTCATTTTCTAAAGCTGCAGTAATATGTGATTTAAAGCATCTTCACCAAGCTTGGCTCTTTTGATTTATCTGTGATATAAAGCACAGATTGAAAACATCAGTTGTTTGCTGGCTTTGCAAGCATAGTTTCAAAACAAGTGTCACAGACTCTCCTTTTCAACCAAGTTACTGCTCCTGAGCTCTTGCTATAAAGAAAATTTAAAGCCACTGTGGCCTAAAGGTGACTCGGTTTATGGGTATTTCTCTGTTCCTTATTCCCACACTTCTCCCCTCTGAGTGCACCAAAGCCAAGAATTACCAACTCTGATCATGGCCCCATGAGGCTAGTCCTCTCATGCTTAGCCCCTCACTCAGTTTGTTTCCACAAATCAGACTACAGAGCCAGGACATGTAAAGGGACTAATCATGAAGAGAGGGCACAGTCGGGGGACCAGAGGTAAGAGAACACAGATGCAAAGCATAGAGGTCAGAGAGACAGAGAGCTGCCAGGTCACATAGGCATTCCTAGTGATGACTGAAATGACAACCAACATGATGTAGAACATACTAGAGGCAGGTGAAAATTCTGGTTATAATTGTATCAGATGCTCCATTTTCCTGGCTAACAAAACTCTAAATTTATTCATGTATTATTCAGTTAACCAGAGATCCATATGCTCCTAGGAAATCTGATGACATCACTAGCTGTAGTAGATGGGTCTTGATTAAGTCTTAACCAGTGATTCTCAAATTCTTTGGTCTTAGGAATTCTTTATACTCTTAAAAAAAATTAAGAACCACAAAGAGCTTCTGTTTCCCAGTTTATTAATATCTATCAACACCACTATAGAAATTAAAACTTTAAAATATTTATACATTTTTTATTGAAGTATAGTTGGTATAAAATATTACATGTTACAAGTATACAACATAGTGATTCAGAGTTTTTAAAGGTTATATTCCATTACTACAAAATACTGTTTTTCTTCTGTTGTACAACATATCCTTGTAGCTAATTTATTTTATACATAATAGTTTGTACCTTTTAATCCCTTATGCTTATCTTGCCCCTACTCCTTTCACTCTTCAAACTGGTAGTTACCAGTTTATTCTCTATCTGTAAGTGTATTTCTTTTTTGTTATATTCCCTAGTTTTTAAAAAATATCGTGTATATAAATATCTTCCTCTGACTCATTTCACTTAGCATAATATCCTCCAAGTCCATCCATGTTGTTGCAAATGGCAAGGTTTCATTATTTTCGTGGCTGAGTAATATTCCATTGTGTATATATATGCCACATCTTCTTTATTCATTCTTTTGTTGATGGACACTTAATATTGCTTCTATATCTTGAAAATTGTAAACAGTGCTGCTAAGGACATTGGGGTGTATGTATCTTTTCAAATTAGTGTTTTCATGTTTTTCAGATACACACCTAGGAATGGAATTGCTGGATCATATAGTAGTTTATGTAGAAATCTCCGTACTGTTTCCATAGTGGCTGCACCAATTTACATTCCCAACAGCACTGTGTGAGAGTTCACTTTTCTCCACATCCTTGCCAACATTATTTGTTTGAGTTCTTTTTGATGATAGGCATTCAGGTAGGTAAGAAGTAATAACTCATTGTAGTTTTAATTTGCATTTTCCTGATGATTCATGGTTTTGAGCTGCTTTTCCTGTGCCTGTTGGCCATCTGTATGTCCTCTTTGTAAGAATGTCTATTCAGTTTTTCCACCCATTTTTTGAGTTTTTTTTTGATGTTGAGTTGTATGAGCTATTTATCTTATTTCTTATTGGTCATATAATTGGCCAATATTTTCCCCAACTCAGTAGGTTATCTTTTTGTTCTGTTGATGGTTTTCTTTGCTGTTCGAAAGCTTTTACATTTAATCAAGTCCCACTTGTTTATTTTTGTTTTTGTTTCTTTTGCTTTAGGAGACAGATCCAAAGAAACATTGCCATGAAATGTATCAGAATCTGCCCATGTTTTCTTCCAGGAGTTTTATGGTTTCTGGTGTTATATTTAGGTCTTTAAATCATTTTGAGTTTATATTTGTATATGGTATTAGAGAATGTTCTAATTTTATTCTTTTACATGTCTAGGTTTCCCACAACCACTTATTGAAGAAACTATCTTTTCCCCAGTGCATATTCTTGCCTCTGTTTTCATAGATCGACCATAAGTGCATGGGTTCATTTCTGAGCTCTCTATTCTGTTCCACTGATCTATGTACCTGTTCTTGTGCCAATATCATAGAGTTTTTATTATCTTTGCTTTATAGTATAGACTGAAGTCATGGAGGGTGAGGCTTTGGCTACTTGGGGTCTTTTGTGTTTCCATATAAATTTTGGTATTCTAGTTCTGTGAAAAGTACTCTCGGTATTTTGATAGGGATTGTACTGAATCTATAGATTATGTTGAGTATAATTATCATTTTAATAATATTGATTCTTTCAATCCTTGAACACAGTATTATACCATCTTTCATCTGTTTGTGTTGTTTTCAGTTTCTCTCATCAGCATTTTATAGTTTTCTGAGTGTAGGTCTTTACCTTCTTATATAGGTTTATTCCTAGATATTTTATTATGTTTGATGTGATGTTAAATGAGTTTATTTCCTTAATTTATTTTCCTGATAGTTCATTTTTAATATATAGAAAAGCAACAGATTTCTGTGTATTAAGTTTGTATCCTAAAACTTTACCATATTCACTGATGAGCTCTATTATTTTTTTGTGGTGTCTTTATGAATGTTCTATATGTAGTATCACATCATCTACAAAAGTGACAGTTTTACTTCTTCCTTTCCTTTCAAAGTCGGATTCCTTTTATTTCTTTTTCTTATCTGTTTGCTGTGGCTAGTACTTCCAATGCTTTGTTGAATAACAGTGGCAAGAGTGGACATCCTTGATCCTGATCTTAGAGGAAATGCTTTCAGTTTTTCACCATTGACTATGAGATTAGCTGCAGATTGTCATATGTCATATAAGGCCTTTATTATACTGATTATGTGTTTCCTCCTGGAGCTGGATCTAAAAGCATCCATATCCTCAGGGCAATATTATTTACACATTCTTAGAACCTTGTATAAGGAAGTGCATTTTAGGCTCTATGTGTAAGAATACTTATATATGGTATAACCACTATGGAAAACAGTATGGAATTCACTCATAAAACTAAATATAGAACTACTATATGATCCAGCAGTCCCACTCCTGGGTATATATCCAGACAAAATTGGAATTCAAAAAGATAAGTGCACCCCTATGTTCATAGTAGCACTATTCACAACAGCCAAATGTAAAAACAACTTAAATGTTCATGGACAGATGAATGGATTAAAAAGACATGGTACAAATACACAGTAAAATACTACTCATCCACAAAAAAGAATGAAATAATGCCATTTCTAGCAACATGGATGCAGCTAGAGATTCTCAAATTAAATGAAGTCCAAAAGAGAAAGAAAAGTACGATACTTATATGTGGAATCTAAAATATGGCACAAATGAATCTATCTATAGAACAGAAACAGAATCACAGACAGAGATTATGGTTGCCAAAGCAGATGCGGAAAGGAAATAGGATGGACTGGGAGTTTGGTGTTGGAAGATGCAAACTCTTACATTTAGATGGATGTGCAGTGAGGTCCTACTGTATAGCACAGGGAATTGTGTCCAATCTCTTGGGGCAGAACATGATGGGGAATGATATGAGAAAAATAATGTGTGTACATTATTTATATATACATGTATATGGGTATATATATATACATGTATATGCTTGGGTATAATGTATATACAAAATATGTATAATTGGGTATATACATATATATGATTGAGCAGATATAATGTATATACACAATATATAATATATTTATATTTTTATAAATATGTAAATTTATATTTATATATTTTATATATAAATATATATAAAATATATATGATTGGGCATATATATTATTTATATATTTGATTGGATATATACATTATTGGGTATATATATTATTTATATATATGATTGGGTATACACACATAGAGGATATATTTATATACATGTATTATATATAATACATATTATATATATTATTGGGTATATACATTATATTTATATATTATTTACATATAAATAATACATTATTTATATATATGATTGGGTATATACATTAGTTACATATATGATTGTGTATATACATATATATGATTGGTAGATATATATTGGATATATATATGATTGGGTATATGGATCAATATATATATGATTGGGTATATACATGTATATATATGATTATATATTACATATATACGATTGGGTCACTTTGTTGTTCAGCAGAAATTGGCATAACGTAAATCAACTATAATTTTTTTAAAAAGGAAAAAATTAAAATAAAAAAACTTATCTAAAATTGTCTAAACAAGTATTAACAGTTTATTAATGTCACATAGGCAAAGATCTGTAGGTCATTGGTTCCAGGGATAATTCAGTTGCTCAGTAATGTCATTGACTTCTCTTCCCCTCTTTCACCTTTGTTATCGTCAGCAGTTCAATGATGCCTTTTCTCTTGTTGCCGTACATCTAGAATGGCTCTAAGAATCATGCCCTCACAGGACAAAAAGCAGGAAAAGGTGACAGGGAAGGATCATCTCCTTCTATACCTCTATCTTTCATCAGTGAGAAAACCCCTATCTAGGAATACCCAGGAGTCTTCTTCTTATGTTTTATTGACCAGGATGTAGTCATATATTCACCCTATATGCAATCATGAAAGAAAATGAGATTACCATGATTCCAACGGGGCATATGGAGGTCTGTAAAAAGGAAGAAGTAGAACTGGCTGTTGGGAGCCAATTCATAGTACCTGCTACAACCCTTTCCCATCTGAAAATCATTATGCAGAGACTGATGGCTAAGTAAAAAAATCAGAAATAACCATGCTTTATTAAGCTCTCTGTCTGGTTTTCATTAGCCTCAGATTAAGCTGACAAATGCATGGCTGAATTGAATGCATAGCAAATGCTTTCAGAAACAATTATAGGTGACCTACCTAAAAACACACTTTAGATTAGGGTGTCAATATGACCTATAGCGCTCAAGCTGGAGATATGAAAAATGGTCAAAGAATGTGAAAGTACAATGCAATGTCAAGAATCCCCTGGCCCCATGTCACTATTTACTAGTGAGGCAACTGTGGTTAAGTGAATTTTCCAAGTCACACATCAAGTCTGAGGAAGAACAGGACTAAATCCTTCCAAAGAATCCTGAGGTGGGTTGAGTACAGTTTGGGCAATTCATTTATTAATCTTAAAGTGGCAAGAGGCCCGCATGCTGGATCCCAGAGACTGTTCTCTTCTGGGGACAACCTCTCTGCTCTGCTGGAAAAGAGGGAGGAGCTGCTGCATCCTGAGCATTTGGTCTGGGTTAGGTTTTTCTAGGTTTGAGGGACATGAAGGCTGGATTCCTTGCCCTGTATTTGGCCTAATATCAACCTAATTCTGCCATATTTTGTTTGCTACTCAGAGCCCTTTTCCTTGGAAAGCAGGAAAGTCCTTAATACCTTCTATGCCATGTAAGCCTGAAAAATTGCATATACTCTGGTGCCAAAAATAAAATTCCTGAATTTTTGTTTTGTTTTTCCTTGTCTCCACATATTCTTTTCCCACTGTTATCTCATTGATGGTATTTTGAGTTGCGAAGAGATAAAGAGGCATCCTAGGAATAAGATAAGAAAGTATTTTAGTTGGAAGATGGAAAGGATTATTTAAAATTTTTTCTCATTCTTTTTAAAAACATATTTTCCTGCAGTCTTTTCATCTTAAGCCTAAGGATATATATTTGGATACTGGTTAGGTCTTTGTGTGTATGGGGTGCCTTTGGCTCTGGAAGGCTAAGAGGCCAAGGTAAGGCTCTAAGAACAGTGAAGTTCTAAGAACAGTTGATTTCCCATGGGATCTCTCTGGACTCTAAGGTTTAAGAAAGAGAAATGAGGTGGACCTTCTAAACTGGAGATGACAAAGAGGTTTTACCTTATATGCCAGTTTTGAGAAATTTGTAATAAAGACCTTGAGTGCTATATTAAGGATTAAAGGCACTGGGTTTGACTGGAGAGAATGTTGGCAAGGATGGAAGCAAGTGGAAATCTCCTCCACTTGTGTAGCTGTAAAATTGGTTCAACCACTTTGGAAAACAATTTGGTATTACCTCATAAAATAAATGTGTTTATCTTCTGGTCTGGCAGGTCTATCCTTAGCTATCCACCTTAGAAAAACTCTTTCAATGGACACTGAATGATTTATATAAGAACACTCACAACAGAATTATTTGTAATGGTCCAAGCATGAAACAACCTAAGTGTCCATCAAGAGCAGAACTGAACCTTAAAATGTGGTTAATTTATACAGTGGGATAGTGTACAGAGAGAACCGTAAATGAACTATAGCTTTCTGCACCAACTGAAAAAATTTCACTAAAATTACACTGAGCAAGAGAAAGAAGACTCAAAACATACAGTATACTTTCATTTGTGTAAAGGTCAAAAACAGGCAATGCAAAACTAGGTTGTTTAGATACATACATGTAGGTGTAAAAGTATAAGGTTAAGGAACAAAATGGTTATTATAAAAGTCATGATACAATCACTACCAGAAAAAAAAAAAGTGGGCAGAACAGTTATCCTTGGGAATATTATTTGCATGATTATAATTCTGAAAGGAAAGCTTTAGTTGAAGTACATACTGAGTACAGCAATTCCTTTTATCTTTTTTTTAAGTTGTGTTAAATTATAGCTGATAGTACTATGATTTCTACTATACAACACAGTGATTCAGTTATTCATATACACATAGCCATTTTTATGAATAAAACATTTTCTCATGTACTTCATCAGTTTGAAGAATTAGAGAATTACAAAGCGATGTTAAGAGCATAGTGTATCTGAGAATTCTGACGACCTAACAGATGATAGAATTCTGGAAAGAAGACGAAGTTTCAGAGCTGTTTTTAAGAGCATAGGTAAAAACAATAGCTCTAATTTTAGAATTTGCCAAGCCTGCAAACATATTGAAAGTAATTTACAGGAACGAAAAGTAGAGAAGTCAGATTGAATATGGGCAGGAGGGAAGAAGGAAATGTTTGAATTTTTATTTACTTGATATAAAATAAGGTGTTTAAGTAGTGAAAAAGTCAGCATGGTGGTTTTCTTGAGATCAGTATGCACACATGTGCATACACACACATCTATATATATATATGATGTTTCAACAAATTTTTCCCCGGGCACAAGGGTGAGAAATGGTGGTATGTGTGACATGTAGAGGTCAACATGCTTTAACATGGACCTTTCTAGCTTATCAAGGTAGAAAAAGGATTAGGACTTTGGGAAGAAAATATGTTTAAGGATAAATGTAATCTGTCTGAGGGTTCTGTATGATCTGCTTCTCAGGAAGCATAAGCTTGGTGGAAGGGTAGCACTGAATATATGAAGGCCAGAAGAAAGAACATCCTCCAGGAAGTACAGAGGAACAAAGATAATCTACAGATTTAAAAGAAGAATTATACTTAGTGTTTAATTTGGGATGGGGCCCTCTTAACAAGTGCTATTGCAGGTGTATTAAATTGATTATTTTTTCTAATTATACTTGCTGAAGTAGCATATTTAGTTTGGATTTTCAGCCAGAATATCCCCAGGATAATTAATCAGAGTTTGCCAGCAATCCGATTGAGGATTGGAAGTGTGCCCGTTTTTTCTTCTCCTACATACTTCTGTAGGGAGGGGGAACATGAACATCCTTCTTCCTTGACTGATAGAAGGAGCTGAGGAAAAACAACTTTCCCACCACCAGCCACTCATCTCAATTACTTCTCTCCTTTCTTCTTTGTGACCACAGGTATGACCTCCTTCTCTAGAGGGTTTTATGTCTTATTTCTATACTCTGGTTGCATAGTCTTGGAAGGCTGGGGTTGGGGTGGTGTAAAAGGATGCTGTATTGTTCAGACAATGAGAAATGGATAAAATGAAAATGGTAAAATCTCTATTTTAACACCTGTGATTATTCTAATGTTTGTCCTTAATAGATGATGCACATCTTTAAAGAA
>PVHT020003785.1:3118677-3132321 GCA_004024745.2 Catagonus wagneri
GTCTTGAATTTTGGTCATTTTGATTAATATGTGTCTGGGAGTGTTCCTCCTTGGGTTTCTTTTATATGGTACTCGTTGCGCATCCTGGATTTGAGTGAGTGGTTCCTTTCCCATATTAGGAAAGTTTTCGGCTATAATCTCCTCGAATATTTTTTCTGTCCCCTTCTCTCTCTCTTCTCCCTCTGGC
Organism: Catagonus wagneri; assembly: GCA_004024745.2. Lineage (NCBI taxonomy): Eukaryota > Metazoa > Chordata > Mammalia > Artiodactyla > Tayassuidae > Catagonus > Catagonus wagneri. The sequence goes on from PVHT020003785.1 coordinate 3,118,865, forward strand.
ACCCCTCTAATATGGATGTTGGTGCGTTTAACATTATCCCAGAGTTCTCTGAGACTCTGCTCATTTCCTTTCAATCTTTTATCTCTTTTCTCTTCTGAATTAGTGATTTCCACTAATCTGTCCTCCAGCTCAGTGATTCATTCTTCTGCCTCCTGTAATCTACTGTTGGCTGCTTCTAAGGAATTTTTTATTTCAGTGATTGTATTTTGCATCTCTTCTTGTTTAATTTTTACAGCTTGTATTTCTTTGCTCAGTGTTTCCTGTAAATGATCAATCTTTGCCTTCAGTCTATTTCCAATGCCTTCCATCATCTTCAGCATCCACAGACTAAAGTCTCTTTCTGGGAGGCTGATAATTTCCTCATCACTGAGCTGTTTTTCTGGGCTTTTCTCTTTCTCCCTTATCTGAGTTAGAGTTTTCTGTCTTTTCATTTTTGTAGGTTTTTGGTGTGATGAACTTTGTGTCAACAATAGAGTTGTAGCCTCTCTTGGTTCAGGTGTTTGCCTGCCCTGTGGCTGAAGCTGGTATGGAGAGGGCTTGCTGTGGGCTTTCTGATGGGAGGGAGTGATACCTGCTCACTGGTAGGTGGGGTTGATTCCTCTCCCTCTGATGGGTGGGGCTTTGTCTGTGGATGAGATTAGAGACTGGCTGTGTGCCTGAGGGGTCTTTAGGCAGCCTGTTTACTGATGGGTGGGGCTGAGATCCCACCTGAATTGTTGTTTGGCCTGGGGCTTCTCAGTGCTGATGGGAGGGACCAGATTTTCCCAGAAATGGCCACCTCCAGAGAAATGCAGGCTGCTGAATGTCCCCGAGAGCTTCACCTCCAATGTCCTTCCCCACAACAAGGCACAGTCACCCCTGTTTTCCCAGGAGATCCTCCAGGAATTGCAGTCAGGTTCCACCCAGATTCCTCTGGAAACTGCTTTGCCCTGGGACCCAGTGCACGTGAAAGTCTGTGTGTGCCTTTCAAGAGTGGGGTCTCTGTTTCCCCCAGTCCTGTGGAGCTCCTGCACACAAGCCCCTCCGACCTTCAATGCCAGATGCTCTGGGGTCTCTTTCTCCCTGTGCCCGATCCCCAGGCATGGGGTTTTGACGTGAGGCTCAGAACTCTCAGTCCTGTAGCTGAGTCTCTGTGATGCAGTTACTTTCCAGTCTGTGGGGTTTCCCACCTGGGAGGTATGTGGTTTCTTCTATCGCGTAATCGCCCCTCCTACCTCTTGATGTGGTCTCCGCTGTGTCTTCTGGAGCAGAGTATCTTTTTTGGAAGTTTACAGTGCATTTGGTTGAAGGTTGCTCGGCATTTGGTTGTATTTTTGCTGTTATTTGGGAGAGAAGTTGAGCTCCAGTCCTTCTCTTCTGCCATCTTAATCCCACCCCCCTCATTGTAGCACTCAATATTTCTATTTGGGATATATGAGGGGGGAGAACATGATTACTGAGAAAGTGACTAGATTCCATTTGTAAGATTTGTAGATCAGAGGGAGCTGTTGTGTGAGTCTCCTAGAATTTTACACCATGGGTCTTTGGAACTAGAAAACAAACCCTAAAACTCCTAGAAAGATGATTTTTATACTGTGCATGCTGCAGATGATGATTTATAGGCCATTCTTACGCAAAAAGTAGGCTAGTCTGAGGACTGTGAAACAATTTCAAGAAACACTTCATCAACACTGAACTAACTTGAATGCTAAAATCTAACTGTGCTCCACAGTGGGTAATTGATTTTTAGTAAAAATCAGTTCTTACATTGGGAACAAAGGAGCAAAGCCTTTTTTCCCTTTCCCATCATCAAAAGCAGGATGAAGAGCTGAGTTGGGAAGTGAGCAAAGGGCACTTTCAGATGTGAGTAATCTGACCTGTGTAATCACAGAATCCCAGGCCTGGAGCAGACCGTGGGAAGATCACTTCCATACTAATCAAGTGTGGAGGGATGGGAAGGAGATCGTTGGATCCTGTACTCCTCCTATCCCATCCTATTGACTGAATCAGCCTCCCTGAGGGTTCAACCCAGGAATCTGAGTTTTAACAAGCTCTCTGGATTACTCTGATACAACTGCTGCAGAGTATCTACTAGTCCAAAAATCTCATTTGTTGCTAAGAATTCAGTAGGTAAGAATATATCCACTGGATGAAAGGTAACAAACATTGAGCATTTATGAACTACTAGGCACAAAACTGAATAAACTATTGTCCTAGGCCTTGAAGAGCTTGTGGTTTAACTGGAAAGACTCACGTGCCAAGTACTTTCCGAACAGATTGAACAAAACTCAGCCGAGGAAAAGATCTCTTCTGTAGTGTTAGGAAGAGGGTGAAGGGGGTACAGAATTGTATTTAAGGTTTCACAGAGAAAATGACATTTAATATAGACCCCAGTGTATGTATTCTAGAGTGAGTGCCATGTGTTTTCTGGACAGACAGCTTGCGTGAGGCATGAGTATCCTGTTTGGAAAAGACTAATAGATTAGTGTTTTTAGAATGTAGGGTTTACTCGTATAAACATTATTGTTGTTAATAATAGTAACTATCATTCCTCAAGTATATTAGTATGTACTAGACTCAATCTTAAATGTTCTATATCATTTATTCTTTATGACTACTCTGCAAGCTGGTAAAAATTAATAATCAGAATCTTTAATCAAAATAGTGTCAGGAAACCAGAAGCAGGAGTTCTCATGCCTCAAGACAATAGCAGAGCTCAACAGGAGGAAGAAAGACTTCCTCTTCTTGCCTGACAGGAGCTCAGCCAATGAAAAGCCATTATGCTTCAAACTCTTAATTCCTCCAATGGACTCTTTGCTTACTATGTCTTCCTAGCTTCTTTCCCCCTCTATAAAAGAGTCCTCCACTTCTTTTTGGCGGGGGAGGGGGTTAGCACTTGGCTAGCCATGGTTACAAATCTTGAATTGCAGTTCTTTGCTGATCCCAAGTAAACCTATTTTTTTTTTTTTTTTTGCTGAAAAAAATAACCAGAAGCCTATTTGTTTTAGGTTAGCAATTCTCATTTTACAGATAAGGCTTTGCCAGAGAGGGGGAGTGACTTGCCCAGGGTCATATTCTCAGTCTGCTGCAGAGGCAAGATTAAAATTCTAGAAATAGGATTATGAAGGTGGAGTAGATGATAAAATTTTGAAAAAAACATTGAGGATGAAGATCTGAATAAGTACCTGCCAAGAAACTCTGCTACACTTTATTTATGTGAGGTATTTGGCTAAGCAGCTTCACAACATATTCGTACAACATGCAACTCTCTTGAGCCTCAAGACTGCTCACTTTTTAGACTCCAGTTTTCCCATTCTGACCAAATAGACTTTTTTTTTTTTTGCCTCCTCAATCCCATTTAAATTTACACCAGTCCTTTGGTTTCTGTAATCCAGGCTTGTTACTAAAATGTTACTTTTCTCCTTCTGGGCCAGACCTTGAGGATGAAACTCCTTGGAAAAAGGGAAGGTGTGGTTAAGGAAGATGTGATATTGTGATTTATAATAAGAACTATATATTTATTCTCTGTTCCCCTCTCTGGCGCAAAGCTCCTCAAGCCCTTGGAATTTCCTAAGTGAAGAGGGCAATAAAAGTGTGTTTTGTGATGGTAATGAGATGACTTTTGGAAAGTCTCTAAGTTAGCAAAGGCTGGGGGCTGGTTGCCAGGGGAGCCCACTAAGTGAGGGATTTTTCAGGTGCATTGTCCTGGCCTCCTGGGAGGGGAGCGGGGCTGGAGATTGAGTTCAGTCACCAATGGACAGTGATTTAATTAGTCATGCCTATTTAAAGAAGCCTCCCTAAAAATCCAAAAGGACGAGGTTTGGAAAGCTTCCAAGTTCCACTCTAAGGAAGCAGGTTGGTGAACCTGTGGCAATTTGGTGGAAGTGGCTTCTCAGAGAGCATGGGTGCTGTGTGTACCCTTTCCCCATACCTTGCCCTATGCGTTTCTTCTTCCTGGCTGTAAAATAAAATAGTGTCTCTGAGTTCTCTGAGCTGCTCTAGCACATTAATAAAACCAAAGGAGGGGGTCTTAACACTCCCATCTATAGCTGGTCAGTTAGAAGCACAAGTGACAACCTGGACTTGCAGTTGCTGTCTCAAGAAGGGAGAGGAGTGAAGTCTTGTAGAACTGAGCCCTTGACCTGTGGGATCTGATTCTATCTCCAGACAGTGGCAGAATTGAGTTGAATTGTAGGACACGCAGCTGGAGGATTTGCTTGGTGGTGGGAAACCCCCTCCCCCACATGTCAGAATTTGTTGTCAGAATTGTTAGTAGGATATAGTCTGCTCTTTCCAAACATCTCCCCTGGAGGTGGAAAAACACTTTATCTCACTAAACGCCGACATGGTGGCAGCTACAAGTTCACCACCCCCCTTCAGTGGGTTGCTGTGACTTTGCTGACCCCAAATTGATAGATACTCAGGTATGTCTCCAGCATAGAAGGGTTTATGCAGGATCAGCAGAGAATTGTAACCATGGCGAGGATCTACAACCATGGTGAGCATTGTGCAAGTCCTTACATGGCAAGGGGAGGAGAACTTTTATAGGAGGAAATGAAGATTGGGAGAGCTGCAGTAAAACAAACAAGAAAGGAGTCCATGGATTTTCATTGACTGAGTGGTTGCCAGGAAAGAAGAGTCTGTCTTCTTTCTGCTGGACTCTGCTATCATTGCAGGCATAAGAGTTGTTCTTTCTGGTCTCCCAATTTGATTTAATTCAGGTTTCTGTTCATTAATTTTATTTTATTTTTTTTTTTACTGATTTTGTATCTATTCTTAACTGTTGGTCAGCTGTGCTACCTAAGTCTGAATTGCTGAGGGCAGTTCATCTATAGCTTGTTTAGGGGATCCCCCCTGGCGTAAGTGAGTTGGCAAGGCTGGGCTTCTTTTTGGCCTTCATCCTCCCAGTGGCGAATTTTCCCCAGAGCCTCCTACTGCTGGCGTCCCTTTGCTCTCCTGGGAGGCTCTCCTAGGAGAAGCCAGCTGCTTTGTGCAGCATCCACTCAGCCCTCAGGAGACTTAAGTTTTCTCCCCACAAGTGCTAGGAACTTGTCCCAGCTTCACCCTCTATCTCCTGACCCTGTCCTTACCTTGGCAGTATCAGAAACTCAGGTACGCTGCAATGACTCAGCAACCTTCAGGCCAGTGACCACTGACCCTACCTAATTGGAGAAAGACTTGGGCTCACTTTTTGAGGGAGAAAGGGATACTCTATCCACCCCATGTATTGCCTTCCTGAATGAGAAGAGAAAGAAGAAGGTATATTAGGCTGATAGGGCTGCTCTAACAAAGTACCACAGACTAGGAGGCTTAAATATCAGGAATTTATTTCTTCACAGTCCAGAAGGCTAGGAGTTCAAGATCAAGGTGTCAGCAGAGTTGCTTTCTCCTGAAGCCTCTCTGTCTCCTTGGTTGTTGATAGCTGCCTTCTTGCTATGTTCTCATTGGTCTTCCGTCCCTATCTGTTTGTGTACGAATTCCTTTTCTCATAAGGGTGCTAGTCATGTGCATACTAAGGACCTCATTTTAAGTTAATTACCTCTTTACACTTCTGTCTCCAGAAAGAGTCACAGTCTGAGCTACTAGGAGTCAGGACTTCAATTTATGAATTTGAGGGGGACACAACTCAGACCATAATCGGTAGTTTCTACTTCATAATCTTAGCCTGGGTACACCCTAGCCTCAACCTTCTCTATATGGGCACATCAGGTGGATTTTCAGAACTATTTTTTTTCTGAAATACACCCTTTGGGGCAGCTCTATGGTAACTCAGGAGGCATAATGATAGAGATAGTAGTTGTGCCTCTGCATTTAGAGGGTGAGACAGTGAGGCCTTTTGATCCCAGTTGAGACACATCTCCCTAGAAATTGCCACTCTCTCTGCTGAGAAGCTGGGCGGAGATGCAGCTGTAGAGTCCCTCAAAGGAATCAGGAAGGGCCTCTCTTGGTGATACTGCCTGTGAGAAGTTTCTGCATTTGTAAATATATGCATCCTCCATGTCAGCATTTCAAAGCACTTCCCACAGTATCTAGGGGTAGGCAGGGCAGACAAGTGAGGAAACTACTCCCAGAGGTACTAAGTGGTTTATGTAAGACAGGGATTCAGGGAAGCCCGGCTAGGACTGAATCTCCTAGATCCTTACTTCCTGTGGGTAGAACAGAAGGGGGATAGAGGTGGACTTGTTATGTACCCTACCTACATAGAGGTTACTCTATGATAAAGACAATGAGAATTAGCAAAGTGGTGACTTTGTATATAGTAAGCATTCTCTGATATGTGTTAATGTCCACAGCGTTTATATAAGATTCAAAATTATCTTTTAAATATATTTAGTAACACAGCACCACAAGAAAATTATTTTATTACTGTTAAATTATTCTGTTTTATTTTTAATGTATGCCTTAACTTTTTTTTTAAAAGCCTTTATCTGAAAAAAAAAGGTTATATCAAAAGCATTTAGAGAAATGGCTCTTTAAAATTCTCGCTCTCAGCTTCATTACTTGCTTTTCAGAGTAAAATGCTGACATTTGCTATGAGAGAGCTGTTCCTTTGTTAGCCTTCCATTCATTTATTTGTCAGTCAATAAGCACGCAGTGAGGGATTATAGTATGTAGGGTACTGAGCTGTGTATCACTTGGGGAATGTTTTCATAAAGATAGAGCTACCTGAATCTTTATACTGCTGGGGAAAAAAAAAAAAAGATTATCACACACCAACAAACCACCACGTTGCCAGAGTTTTTGATCAGATTATGAAGCAATGCTGGCATTGGAATTTTATAAATTAATTTCTATGACTCTGATACGGTTCAGTAGTTTTCTGGAAGAACAGATGCTGTATTTTTGAAAGATGCTTTTCCCTGATTTGGGCCCACCATGTCCTGTCTAATCACCTTGTTCATCCTTTTAATCTAAGCCAAGGGAATGTCACCTTTCTGGCTGGGTCCGGAAAGTCTTGGACCTGCATGCTCCAATACAGCTGAATGCCTCAGAGGCCAATGGCAAAGGCACATTGCCTCTTTCCTTGGATGGAGGTCACTTGCTCTGCCCCCCACTGCTGCTCTTCCTCACTCTCATTCCATAGACTCAAGATCCCAGGGACATACATTCCCTGCCTTAGCTGACTTGATTGACATCCCAACCTCTCCAGTTATGCTCTGGAAGGGGGCTTCTGAGATCCAATTTGATATAACTAGAGCCAAAAAGAATAGGATGACTGAGGATTTTTGTCCAGATGGTGAGAAGTACGGCATTCTCATAGAGAGGAGAATTGAGAGTTCAAGAGGAGAATCAAAGTGTTACCTTATATTCTCAAAGACAAGGAGCTAAGTAAAAAGCTCACACAGGCCATCCCACAGCCTGAGAGGCTTCGGGCAGAAGGCATCAAGTTCCAATAAGTACCAAAAAAGGGATGTTTAAACACCATGTTTGTAGCAAGGAGATGTATCTATCTCTTAGGCTACTTACGTTTCTTTCAGTTTTGCTCTATTTTGCATTTTACCTCTTGGAGTTAAGGAATAGACACGCACCCCCACCCCCACCACTGCCCAAACCTCATTGCTTGCAATCTGTTTTTTTATATTTAAAATGGTGGCAAAATAAAACATATTTTTAAGACCAATTTCTCTTTATACTTAAATATGTACTTCACTAAAATGTACAGTTTATGCCACAATGTCAGAAGGCAAGTAATAGCAATTTTCAAGAAGAGCTGAATTTTACAGGGAACCTTTCAGTACTCTTTTTGAATTTCAAATGGAATCTCAATCAGTTGATATAACATTGTCGCAATTCAAATAATATATGATAGCAAAAATTACTAGCTTTAATAAATTATATCATTGATTTTCATTTCGTGAGATGGAAAAATTATCAAAACTTATTAATACAATATTTGAATTTATTTTGTGAGTTTTTATTGTCTTCAGTATAATACTTCATCAGTGAAGTGATTTTTGTAACTTTAGGAGAGTGAATTCACCTCCCCTTTGAACTAGTCATTGCATGTTGCCTTGTGATGATTAAATGAGATTCCTTCAGGTATCTCTGAATATTGACTATGGCACTATTCTGGAGGCTTGGGGATACAGCAATGAACAAAACAGTTACAAATCTTTGCCTTTGTGGAATTTAAAATCTGGAGGAGAGAGATTAAGGGCAGAAAGAAGGACATTTCCCAGCTCTTTCAAAGAAGAGAAATAGAGAAAAAATGTAGCAAGTATGGGGAGGGTCTGGAGAGATGCACTTTGAAATGGACAGAGAAGGTCTCACCCAGAAGGCAAGGATTTGAAGGAGGTCAAGGACTGAGCCATGGGGCGATTTGGGTAAAACGCATTGCAAGCAGAGGCAGTAACAGGTTCAGGGGCTTTGAGACCTGGTGAAGCTCAGGGAGCAGCAGGACCAGAGGTGGCAGTGAAGGAGGGAGAGCAGTCAGAGATGAGAGAACCCACCCTACCCCCGTTCTTAGGATTTTAGGAACACCCTACCACCACCCCATACTCTCTCACTTGAGCTGCTTGGAGAACACATTGAAATGAATGTAAATGAATTCCTAGCAAGGGTGAGGCTGTTTGCATTGCCTTATTCCTTAACAAACTCCACCTGCATCCTTAGGAGCTAGCCAAGATATGCCCCCACTTCAGGGCCTTAGCACACACTCCCTTCTTCCTGAGAGGCTTTCCCTGCTGCTCGCCCCACCCGGCCCCCACGTTCTTCTGCTGCCTTTCCTCTCCTACTTTCATGTTCCAATGTGAGTATTAATTCCTGGAGTTAAAGGCCAAAGTAGGTTCACTCTGTTTTTCTGAGGACTCCCCCCTTTTCTCCTTCTCCATGAGCTGCAGTTGTAATTTGCAAAAGCATGCTTCTGGGTTTTTGTTACATTGATTCCAGTGATGAATTTCCTTATTTCCTTGTTACTAGCTATCATAAGCTCCACGATAATAGAATAAATATCTGCTTTATTATTAATGCTGTTTAAGGAGTGCCTAGCACATCACAGGTACTTTGTAAACTTGATGAAAAGATGAAAGAAGGCATGAAGCCTGCCTAAACATACCTGAGAACAATGCACTTTCCTTTTTTTTTTTTTTCCTAAGTACCAGTTATTTTTTATTAGGTGTTAATTCTCCATTCATTAGGATATGAAAGAATTCATGAATGCCTGGCAAAGGTCATGGTCAGGAATGCAGCAGTGCGTCCTCTTCAGTGGTCCTTGAGTAGTTGCTCCTAACAGTGAGCTCTCTTAATGAACCTCCAGGTGTCCTGTGAGTTAAGGGGATTCCTCCTCCCTGTTGAGGCTACAGAATGTTGTGCCTTTATTATTACACTTATCAAACTCACTTTATTTATACCACAGCCACAGTAATGCCACATCTGAGCCACAAATGTGACCGATGCCATAGCTTGTGGCAACTCCAGATCCTTGAGCCACTGAGTGAGGCCATAGATCGAACCTGCATCCTCATGATTACTAGTCTGGTTCATTACCACTGAGCCACAAAGCCAGACTGTAAACTTCTTGAGGGCTTCCCTTCCTTTTTATGGAGCATCTGGTATATTGCTAGACAGGTATTGGAAGTTTAATTAGGCTTATTGAATAAATACATCTCTCAAAGCTTAAGAGAACCCTAGGTGCAAGAACTGGGCTATTACATTTCAGATTAAGTAGGTCCCTGCTCAGAGAGGGGAATTAGTATAATATGGAAGTAGGGGAAAACAGGAGATAGGAGATACCCAAAGAGGTACTTTCATTGCAGATGTCACCCAATTTTGAATCCCACTGCTGTGCTTCTTCCCTTCATTCCAAGCCAGCAAGATATAATCTGGCCTTTGGTATGAAGTTAGGTAGCACTGCCAGGCTCCAGAATGAACGTGGAAGTAGATAGTTCTCAACCATAGATACTTGTTAGGAAAAAAAAAATGTTTTCAGGCACATTTCAATGACTGAAGACAGGTAAGTAGGCTATATGGCTGTTAAGAAGTATAAATAATACATTCTTGTTTATTTTCCATCCTGGTATTTTTATTGGAAGACAGGTGAGAATATTGTAATCACCTTCTCTTCTGCAACAGTACGAATATCTCACATTGTATATCCTTTTGGCGTATATTGTTTCATTTGAAACTTGCAAAAACCTAACCTAACCAAATAATGAGAGTTGGGTATATTTTCCCACATTTAGACATGAAAAATACTGAGGTTCAGAGAGGTTATGTAACCTACCCAAGCAAGTTGGTCTAATAGAAAGAAGACTTCTGACTCCTAAACCGGCTCTCTCCCCTTTCCACCCCGCTGGCTCTCTAATAATAATAATTGTAGCACAATCGTCACTCAGTTTCATGTGAGGAGGCAAAGATTATGTACTCATTTTCCCTCTCCCGCTTTTCTCTCGAGTCTCTCCCTGCCTGCCTTCTGCTATTCAGCAACCTGTTTTCTCTGTACAACAAAACAATGAAGAATAATATTCAAAACCTTTGTTAGCTTTTTTTTTTCAGCTGGTTTTGGAGCCTTTGACTTAATAGTTTGAGAGGCTCTTTGCTTAGTTCACCATTTTACCATTATAGAGAGTCTAGGGGAATAAAAAAACAGCTCTTGGTGATAAAGAGAGAAATTACTCACCAGTATTTGTGAGATCAAAATGACCCTCATTAAGACTGTTGAAAATGAAGTGCAAATGGCATTCTTTCTGCAGCATTTATTTGACTTTTGCTGCTTGGCCTGGTAAGGAGGAATTTTAGAGAAATTTCTAAAAACAACGCGAAAATTGCAGTGATAGCACAGTCTTGAGCAGCAGGGGAGCGTAAAACAGGAGGAGGTGGAGTTTTGTGGACCGGGCATGAGAGGTTGGCTCTACCTGCAGCATCTCTAGGTTTGTGCTGTCTAGTACAGAAGATAGGAACTATGTGGACAATTTAAAATTAAAATTAAATCATATTAAAAACTCTAATTACACTGGGCACATTTCAATGCCCCATGTGGCCAGTGACTACAATATTGGATAGTACAAATAGAGAACATTTCTCTTGCTGGAGAAATTTAATTGTATCATGCTGCTCTAGGCTGGAGAGCTAAGCCCCTCATACCTTTTCAGAGTCATTTAAATCAGGAAAGAACACTGAGCCATTCCCTAAGGATTCCTTCCTTCCTCTTTTCCTCGCTCCTTTCTTTCTTTCCTTCCTCTTTTCTCCTCCCCCTATTTTTCTCCTCCCTGCCTTCTTCCCTCCTTTCCTTTCATCTTCTCTTCACTGCTTTGTCCCTCCTTTTCTCTTTCTTTTCTTCCAACAAATATTTAGTGAGTAAGTACAATGGTCCTGGGCCAGTTTAAGCAGGTGAGCTACAATAGTCAACAAAAATAAATGAGACTCCTGCCCTCAGACAAGTCACAATCCAGTAAGGGATTCAGACAAGTGAGACCTGGTGTTGGGGAAAAAAAGGTTCCTCTCCCTTTGTAGGTTCTTTGGCTGATCTAACAATTGGATTGATCCAAGTCAGTATTAAAAGAGAAAAGGCAAATTTAATCATAAACGTATGGTATCCTCCTAAGAACATGAGACCCAAATGATAGTTAAGCAGTTGAGGCTTATATGCCATCCTGAGCTAAGGAATCCTTAAAAGGAAGACAGTTTACCTGAAGATAGGAAGAGTGAATGTTTGGTAAATGCCTGCCATGCTCTGCAGAGACACAAGACGCAGAGAGACATCTGATTCCCAGGTCTAGCCCAGTCTTCCTAGCTCCCCACACCTAGTCCATATACTTTGTAGTTATTAGTGGGGAGAGTTCTCTTCCTGGACCAGGTTCTCTTTCTAAATTCTTAGGCAATGAAGTGAGACATAAGTGACTTTCATGAATTTTTTGGGTAGTGATTGCTTTCATCTTAAAGTAGTCTATAAACCAAAGTGGCACATTTTGGGGAAGCTCATTCTGAGCCCTTTAACTGGTAATTATGATCCAGTGAGATAGGTGATGTGTGACTCCTAGCCTAGTTTTTGGACCTCAGGTTTATGCAGAGAAAGAGAAATCAGAAAGCCGAGCACTGGAAGGTTGTCATTAGATTCCAGATATAAAAGGAGGAAGAAGGAAGGAGGGAGAGTGTTCCTGATAGGATAGAAGAAATAAAGAAACAATGTATGCCAGGGATGGAGAGAAACTGAGTATTCACAGAGGATAGGGTGCAAGCAGAAAGAAAAGAGGCTACAGAAATGAGCAGAAGGCATATCCTTAGGGTCTTAAAATCCATGTTAAGATGTTTGTATTTCATCCTAATGGCAATAGGAGGTTCCCAAGAGTTTTAACATGAGAGGGTGACTCCATTATACTTGTATTTTTCACAGATCACTTTTGCTGCATTGTGGAAAATAAACTGTAATTGGCAGAGCCAAGAGGAGGATGAGAGCTAAAGCAGAAAAACTAAGTAGGAGGCTGTTGAGTTGGTCCAGATAAAGATGTTGGTTTGTAGCATGGACAATGGTTACCCAGTCAGTAGAGACAAAATAATTTTTGAATATAGAGATAAACCCCCCAAAAAACTGGCTCCACCTCTCAGTGGATGTTGAGCCCAAAGACAGCCAATCCAAAGATTGGGAGAAGGAAGTATTTATTACTTGCAGCAAGTAAGGATAACACCAGGATCTTTCCCAAAGCAGTATCTCTCCAAACAACAAAACTGGAGAATATTTGAGTGGAAAATCAAAGAAGAGACAGCAGGCCAGAGTACCAAGACTTCTAGTGAGCTTTAATGACCAGCAGATTGGGCAGGAGCACTGAGAGAGGACGTAGGCTCCCCTCTGCTTAGGGAGCAGTTAGTTATATAGGAAAAGAGGTAGTTACTATTTTTAGCACAGGATTGTTCTTGGGCTCAGTCAGTATTCAAGGATTAGGGGGGCAAATCTCCTCAGGAATGTGGGTAGCAGGTAGAGGGAAGTTGTAAAGTCATTCCATGATGAATGACTGTTTAACTGGTCTCCAAGTGAGTTTATTCCAAGGGGACCAGTCTGATAAGAGTTTTGGTGGCACATGGCAAGTCAGTTCTGATTCCCCACCTAAGAGAGAAAATTTAAGTTAAGGGCACATGCATATTCACGCAAGGGCTTGAAGAGAAAACTGTGTGACTGAGGTAGTGCTCTGTGGGGCTCCTAGGCACAGAAGCCTTTCTGTGTCCTCAATTTCTTGCTTTTAGGGAATAAACCTTAGCTTCCATGACCTTCCCTGAGTTCCACAGGGCAGTTGCTAATCAGGGAAGGAAGAGTATACTGAGGCCAGGGAGGAGTAATCAAGAGACAATATTTCTGTCTTTGTGCCAGTACCATACGGTTTTGATGACTGTAGCTTTGTAGTAGAGTCTGAAGTCAGGGAGCCTGATTCCTCCAGCTCCATTTTTCTTTTTCAGGATGTCTTTGGCTATTCTGGGTTTTTTGTGTTTCCAGACAAACTTTAAACTATTTTGTTCTAGTTCTTTGAAAAAGGTCATTGGTAATTTGA
>PVHT020003785.1:3133321-3184433 GCA_004024745.2 Catagonus wagneri
CTTACATGTGGAAACTAAAAGACACAATGAACCTTCTTACAGAACAGACAATGACTCACAGACTTTGGAAAACCTTGGTTTTTCAAATAAGACAATCTGGGGGGGTGGGGGGATGCACTGGGGGTTTGGGATACAAAATCTGTAAAACTGACTTGTGATGATTTATGCACACCTATAATTGAAATAAAATCCATTAAGAAAAAAAAAAAAAAAAGAGACAATAGTGTAGCCTTGAGGCAGGGTCCTGGTTCCTCCTTAAGGAATATATACATAACAATCTGAGCCTTTCTGCAGAACTAAAACCCCCAACAAATGGAAGAATTACTTGATGAAGCATCTTCATTCTGGGAAGGAGGAGGACCACCAGAATAAGTCCTGGGGGCCACTAAGCACCAGCTTTGAAAGACAATGCAAACTTGCCTCTACCCTAATCCTCATCTACAGTCCTATTTTCCACTCCCCAAACTATAAAACCACCTCCTAATCCCTCGAAAAATGGGCACAGTTTTTAAGGCATTAGCCTGCTGTGGCCCCCTTTGCCTGGCAAAACAATAAAGCTATCTTTTTCTCCTTCAGCCAGAATTCTGATTCTGCATTTCTATTCAGCAATGGTGAATAGAGGCTGAGTCTTGGCAAAAAACGTAGCATAGAATTGGGACAAAGGTTTGCAGTTCAAGATTTAATTGATTGATGTCAGGAGGGTCAGCATCATCATTCCATCTTCCACCTGAGTGGGGGCCTTACTACCTGAAGAACTCAAAGATACATATCAGATTGTGATATACATCTTTCGAGAGGGAACTAGTACTTCTTCATTGCTGAACTTTTGTTTCTTGACTGCCTTTCCTCTGTTCCTGCCTTCTCTTGTTTCCTTTAAGATGACTCATTGCTGCGACTTGTTCAAGGGCAAGCATAGTGCCCAGGCTTAGATCTCAAAATGGCATAGGCCAAAAAATGGCTTCTTTTATGTCCAAAAAGCTTTGCCTGGTTCTCTTTCTTCAGGAACCCTCTATACTATCTGCTTACAGAGAAACAGAATCTCATGATTGAGTGGGAGATGAGGGAAAAAGAGAAATCAAAGATAACTTCTCTATCTCTAATTGTGGAGCCACTCATAGTGATAGAGAATGCATGCAAAGAAGCTAGATTAAGGAAAAGGTAATAGATGTAGATTTCAGCTCAAATTCAACTTTAGAAGCCAACCCTCCTTGACCCCACCCCCCAGACTGTAACAGGCCCCCAGGTATTCCTTCTCATGTCACGATGAACTTTCTTCCATTGCTGTTACAAGAGTTGAAATTTTACATTTATTTGTAGGATCACCTTATTATTTGGTTGCCTGTCATTGAATTGCCAGCTCCGTCATGGCAGAGGCTGTTTGATTTTGCTCACCATGGAATCCCTATACCTAACTCATTGTCTGTTTGTGCCCTGACATGGTGAGTTTGAGAGCAGAGTTACAGCAGTGCCTCTCGCCTTTTCTCTGAGCATCATTACAGGACATGCAGATACAAAATGGTCATCAGGCTTTCACTCTAAGTTCCCAGTCTTGGAGTTCCAATTGTAGTTCAGCAGAAATGAACCTGACTACTATCCATATGGATGTGGGTTTGATCCTTCAGTGTGTTAAGGGTTCGGCATTATTTTGAGCTGTTGGTATTGGTTGCAGATACAACTCAGATCCCATGTTGCTGTGTGGCTATGGTGCAGGCCAGCAACTGAAGCTCCAGTTTGACCCCTAGCCTGGGAACTTCCATATATAGCAGGTGTGGCCCTAAAACACCAAAAAAAAAAAAAAATCCAGTCTTATCTTTCCTAGGGAAGGAAAAATAATTTCTCCCCTGCCTTCCTAGGTTCTTGGCTGAGACCCCCACCCCCGTCACCATAATAAAGAACAGATTAACAGGAGGAAAACGAGTTTCATAATATGTATACTCCTGTAAACATAGGTGATATCCAAGAAAACTAACTCTCTGAAATAGCCCAAAAGTCACCATGTTAAATACCATCTCCAGTTAAAGACCAAAACAAAAATGTTTTGTGGGAGGGAAGTTAATGTGGGAAGGTGACCAGGAAAAGCACATTGAACAAGGGTAAGCTTGCTTTACGATTAAGTCCTTGCCTTCTCCATTGATTAGAGTTTCTAGAGGTTTAGGGTCATCTTTCTCTTCCTGGTTCTGAGAGGGAGACTCCCTTACAAGTGGAGGTTTCCCTTATGAATGTAAATGTCTCTCACAAAAGGGTAATTTCTATTCAGTTTTCAGAGCTTCTCCTTTGGCCATTTCTTAAAATTAATTGGTCTAAAATAATCCTTATGGCAGGAGCCATATTCTTGGGTGGCACAACCTACTCCCGCTTACTTCAGTCCCAGGGCCCTCACTGCCCTGTGAGCTCAAATCTCACGGAAGGAAAGCATCTCTCGGAGTTATTTATACATGTGAAATTAACTCCGTGAATTGTATTTTTTGTTTTCTGTTTAACCCTTTGTTCTCATTGTATTTATGAAGAGTTTTCCCCTCATGAAAGCAGAGAAAGAATATTCTATTGGAAAAGGGACTTTCCCATATTAGATGCCATTATACCTTGTATTCTGCTTTCAAGTAGAGTAGGTTCTATATTCTTTTTGGCCATGAATATGTAAGTATCTGGCCCCAAGCCATTACTTTCTCCTTCCCTGCCCCCTCGCTTTCTCCCCCTTTCTCTCTCTTTCCTCTCCCTTTCCCCGCCCCCCACACACTTGTGGTCCTATAACTGACTCTGCTATTCTCAGCCAAGACCACAGAGTGGGGAAGACATGTTGCAAGCCAATGCTGCCTGAAAACAAAGTCATTTAAAATGTGATTTCTGAAGTCAGATGGACTTATTTTAAATTCCAGTATCACTGATTCTATTTGTAAAGTTTGGTCCATGTTGCTGAAAGAAAACAGTCTGTAACTATCTATTAGATGAATGACTGGATGAACTGATTTCTCTGAGCCTTGGGTTTCTCATCTGTCAGGAGGCAAAACAATGGCACTTACCCTATAGTACTGTCAGGAAGATTAAATCAGCTTATCAAGAGAGAAAGCACCTAGCACATAGTAGGCACTTGATACATAACCTTCTCTTTTTGCCTCCAGTTGTGCTCTCCCCTAGGAAAGTGTTACTGAACCGAACTTGGGTCTGCTTGCCCACTGTGCAGGAAAGCCAATTTACTGACACTGGATTGTGGTGAAGGAAAGTACAGCATTTGTTTATTGTGGGTCATCATGCAGGGAGAACAGGCAGTTCATACTCAAAAGACCTAAACTCCTTGACAGCTTTCAGGGAAGAATTTTTAAAGGCAATTTATGGACTTTCTTCCGACTGATTGGTGGTAACAGGGTGATGTTTCAGGAGTCTTCATCATCAGCCTTCTGGTTCCAGCCCGTCTGGAGTCTATGAGTGTGGTCGGCGTGTCATCACCATCCTCCACCTGGCTGGGGTCTTAGTTCCTGCAGGACAGCTCAAATATTATGTCAGATTGTTATGCATACCCCTTGAAAAGGCACTAGGACTCTCTTTTATCCCTGAACTATTTGTTTTTCCTTTATTTCTTCATTCCCTCACTTCCCTAATTAGCAACTGAGTCTGCTCTTTGGAACTCAGCAAAGGTCCTAGAAGACTCAAACCATTTTCTACAAATAAGAAAGGAATGACACAGAGTGACTTTTGTACCCAGGAGGTCATCACAGGGTCCTTCTTGGTTTCAGTACTCCCTTTTACACTACTCAATCCTGAGAGGAACAGGACTGGGACAAAAAAAAAAAAAAAAGAGAGAGAGAGAGAATAACATTTTGGCTAGAGAGGTTAGTCATAAACTGGGCAAGAGAACATGATTTTAGCAGAACTCATATTCAGTGTATATATACACATCAATAAAAAATCTAAAAGTAAAAATTGCTGATAATGTTTAGTTCTTATGGATCCTGTAAATATTCCATGCTAAATTCAGCACAGAAAAGTGTGGCCAGAATCTCTTATTCAGTGAAGAAATTAACATGGCCGTTCCTTCAAAGGTTGCCACAGTAGTTACCATGGTGATGAAATGAAAATGCAATTTGAGTAATTCATAATACATAACTTTTCCCAGAAAAACAAAAGGAGTACTTTTAGGATAACTGACTCATTTTGGTGCTGTCTCAGTGCAACCTGTTACTCACTTGAATGATGCAGGCAAAATGTTATAATGAATAGGAGATTAGACTGTTTGCATTTGCAACCAAATATACCAAATACATTCTTAATGTGTTAATTAACATTTTCTCCAAATGCAAAAGGAAAACATTCCTTTTGAGAAGATAGGTGAGAATCTGAATGTAATGCAAACTCATCTGGCATTAGGGAAAAAAAATCTTTGGCAAGATGAGTTAAATAACCATAATATTCAGAAAAGATAATTCTGAATATTCATAATATTCAGAAAAGAAAATTCTAGATTGCTAAGTCACACACGAGGTTATTTCTGGTAGATAATGAAATGGATAAAGAGAAAGTTGCCATTTTTGAGTATATCATAGGCTTATCTTCAAGATTTGAAGAGTTAGGTAGAAAACATCCCTTTGAAACGCTTTTTAGAAAATTGGAAAACAGTTTAAAATGTTAATGCCAGAACATATGTATAACAATATGCAAAGGAACAACCAAAATATTATCTGGAGAAAAGATAAATATAAAAATATAACTCCAAAGTCCCCATCCCTCCTTCAGCCCCTGTATCTCCCAGGGTACCAAAGCTGGTCCAGTTTTCCTTTGATGCCTCTCCCTCCCTAAGGCCTTTCCTCAGTTATCATCTTTACTCTCAAAGAGCTCTGGGTCTATGAACTGACTCAGGTTAGAGAAATGGAAAAGGGTCTGTGATTCTCGTGGGAATCCCAATCAGAGCTCTGTTCAGTCGCTTAGAAGTTTGTTGGGTTTATGCTCTCATCAATACAAATCAAGTAACCCTTTAGAGGACTCCACATCTATTTTAGATGTAGGTATTCAGTGACCAACTACATATTATTTAAAATCCCTGTGTGTCAGATCATTATGATAAATGCTATACGGTAAATGTCCTTGGCCCTTGTGATTTCTTGATATTACTTGTTTTTCTGCCATCTCAGTTTTCTGTCACCTACACTGAAATCAAAGGGGTCCTCTGTCTTTTGTGCCTCTGACCAACTTTCCATTCATATTTAAATATGCTGACAATTCTCTTGACATTTCATTGGTAAGAGGCCTAGTTTCTGGGCCTTATTGGTAGCTTAATTGGGGGTGAATTTTCTTGGTCAGATTGCACAAGGCAAAGTACTCCAAAACTTCTGTTTTCAATCTTTGGGTTCCTTTCTCTACTTTAGTCCCATTTCACATTAATATTATACAGGCACCATATATTGTTCAGGATTTAGTTAAGTGAATAATTAGGACTACTCCCAGCTGTTTGACTGTCATACTTAATTTAGAAACTCTAATACTCATGTCAGTAAGTTGATCCATTCTTAAAATGGATTCCATCCCCTCTTAGAATCCATTTCCACATGTATTTTCAAGATTCTCACAGATATAAATTAGTGGCCTACTAAGATGTTTGTGTATCAGCCTCCTCCTCCTTTTCTTCCTATATCTGACCTTGGAAACAAAGTGGCGGGGAGGGGGAGTGAAGTACGAGAAGAATTGACTCCCTTAGGGAGGTAATTCCCTTAGGTGAAGGAAGACAGTATCTTCAAGCCAGGGAGGATGGTCTCATTGACCAGGGGGGAGGCTGCAGAGGATGCTCAGTGGTAAGTAAGGACTAGGGGTGCTCCAGATTTTCCAAACCTCCTGTATATTCCCAAGAATACCACCAGCCCCAGAATAATGGTAGTGAATTCAATAGATCTAATTTTTTGGGTAATTTTGCCTCAATAAATAAAACATTGTTTTATCTTAGTCATAAACAGTCCCTAAGTTTCCTTCAGTGTCTTTATGTGAGGATTTGGGGAACTGTTACTCTCTTTCGGTGAACTTTCCAGTAAAGTGATAGACCAACACCTCACACTATAGTCCCTGACTTCTGAATTCCTTTCAGTTTTCTATGAAAGTACCAGCTTGATCGCAGGTAGTCTTATCTTCGTTGGGCGTTTTGTTCCTGGTCAAGAGCAACAATAATTTAGCCGGCTGATTTGTCATTATATCCTGGGGTCTTTCTGATTCCCATGCTTATGGGATCCTCCCTGACTTCAGGTCCACATAGTCCGTATATCCAATCTCAGTTTTTTCCTCTGTCTTTTCTCTCAGGATATGTTTTCTGTTACCTACTAACTGGCACTGGTTTTGGTATCAGTCATGTTCTGGATTATAAGGAACAGAAACCAACCTGACCAACAAAAGCAGAACATTGTCAGAAGGAATCAGTTGGAAGGTTGTAGAACCACTTTTGGAGTGTGGGCTATAGCTGAAGAAGATAAACTCATACCCAGAAATAGTCTAGTTATGATACTGCCATGGGCATTGCCAACACTGCCCATTCACTGTGTTGTGCCTTAATCCTCAACATCGCTGCTGGACATTCTCTGCAGTCTCTGTAACAAGTACCATCACAAGAGACCCTCTATCTTTGGATCATTTCTGCATTTTCAGGTGCTAGACATGACCATCCAAATGATTAAGCTTTCCATTAAGACGTACATATTTAGGGATTCTGCCAAATAGAAAGTGTTCTTTGATATTGTATAGACAATCTTTACCAACCACCTATTTCCCAACAAATAAACACAGTTTTCATCATAAGGTATCTGCAGACTTTGTGAATCTTCCGCTGTCATTTTGATGATATTTATGCTCAAAACACAAAAATGTTTGAAGGGCCTTTTGCTTTATGCTCCCAGATGATACTAAAAGTAATGGACATAACAAAATATCAGTTGGGCACATAGTGCATAGAAAGAGGGCAGCAAAAACTCAGTTCAGCTCCTAAGATATTTCATAAACTCTTTGAGGGTAGAAGTTGCCTTATGTTAGCATGTTTATTGTGCTTGAAACCTATAGGTGCTCAACATATATTTGTTGAATGAATGAATTAATGAATGTTAATTATATCTAAGGCTATTATCTTTTCAAAATGAGGATTGGGAATTGAATCTCATTCTAGTTCTCCAAGGCCACTTGCAGTGGAATTTCAATTTTTAGATCATCTGCATTAGAGTCATCCGGGATACAGGTTAAAATGCAGATTCCTGAACACAGCTTAGATTTAAACTAAATCGCACTAATTATGAGTGAGTCTCAAGAATCTACATTTTAAACAAGCACTCCAAATTATTCCCACGCACACTAAATTGGAAAGCTAATGCTGTTTGTGGGTTATTAAGGATTCTAGTTAGCAAAAATTAATGAGAGTATTGGGAATACAACTCTATAAAGCCTCATTTTAAAGCTTTAATATTTATTTTAATGACTGATATGTAACTCTTAGAAGATAAGTTTTTCCTGTTGCATACTTAGTGTTATGTGAGGAGAAAGTTTATAAGTGAGAAAGAAAGTAAAAGCCTAGTTTAATCTTTTTAATCAGGATATTATTCTCATTTCTCTTTCTTGTCTTGGTTGTAATCTGAAGCAAAAGAACAGAGAAAGCCAATCAAGAGATAAATAAAGCTACTTTGACCACCTCTCAGCTAAGCAGGTCAGTAAGATCTCCTCAGTCAGAGATAGGAGGGAGGGAATGAACAGCCTACAGTGAAAGCAGAAGTATTCTTTGGCATGACCAAATCCATACAGAATCATTATTACAGGACTTTTAAAAGCCTGGATAGATGAGAATTATGAAAAAACAGAGCTTTTTTTTCCTGCTCTAGAATGTCAATTCTCCTACAAGGGTATTTCAAGTATACTTTTGGTTTCTCAACAGAAATAAAAGAAAAAGACTAATTTTTTATTTGTATTATATTGCTTTCTCACCCACTCTTGGAAGCATCAGCCCATTTGAGCTTCACATCTCCTTTCAGAAGGGCATGCCGATTTTAACAGAGTTGAAAAATAGACAATAAATGTGAAGAGACTTTTCAAATTCCCATAACTAAATAGGGCTGAAAAACAGGAGATGTATATGTGTGTGTGTGTGTGTGTGTGTATAATTTTTTTCAGAAATATGGGAAGACTCTAAAAGGAAGCGACATCTGCTACTGCTGCCATCAGTTTTAAACCTTAATATGTATAATTAAGAGGTGAGAGTACTTTCCTCCACCTGTCTTATTTGCCAATCAGAGATAAGCATAGTAAACAATTTTGCCAATTTGGTATGCTTTCAAACATTTCTCTTGGCTCATACAGGTATATCTATCTATATGCCCTGTGTGCACACATGCACGCTCTCACACATATACATGCAAAACATAAACACATACATTTTTAAAAAACACACATGAGGTTATGCTTTGTTATACCATAACTTCCATTTTCCTCAGTATGTTTTCACTGGACTCTGAAGCTTCTAGGAAAGAGGAAGATTGGTTGCTTAGCTTTGCTCTTTTAATGTTCTTGCCACATGGTGCCTGTACGATCTTGTTCCTCTACAGATCTCCTTTGTGGACCATGAAGTTGCATACTTGGCATTACTAGCTCTTGACTATTTTTCAGTAGCTTCTGAACAGCAATGCTTGGTTTCTTAACCCTTTGACTCCTCTGCCATGGTAGACTTGGTCTTATCCTCTCTCTATCACGTCTAACATCAGGGCACTCTTCTCTGGACAGTGTCTTTCCCAACCTACCATAGTAACTGCTGCTCTGCTGTCCTTCAGTTTTCCAGAATGCCTGCCTCTTCTGACAGACAACTTTCTTTAGAAGTGGGTGGAAGCTTACAGGTCGATCTGGCTGGCTAAGTCACCATCAGTGAGGGATCTCGCTGTTCTCTCCAGCCCATAGCCTGTGCTTTGCTCTATTTCTTCTTGGGCTTAATTGCAAGCTCCTATTATAGAAGATTGAGAGCTTCTCTATAATTTCATCAATATTGAAACAAGCTCAGGATTCCAGCCAGCTAGTCAAAGACCAAATACTTCTGGCTACAATTAAATGTTCAGGAAAAAATATTGGCTAAAAGGGCATTGTAGTACTGAGGATTTGTTTCCTAGGGTGTCGTGATGTGGCGAAGTTGGGTGTTCATATGTTTATGCAACAGGACCACCTTTCTTTGCATTTAGAGGTAAAATAAATATTGCTGGTAAATTTCTAGAAAAATAAAATAATTAGCCTCTCAAAGTGTAGACATTTTCTCTTTGTGTTGAATTATTCTATTATAAAGCCAACTGAGATGAGGTATTTAGAAATGTAGTGAACACATATGAAGATGATTACGTACATACCGTGTGATCCTACATAGCCAAAGTTTGCGTGTCTTTTGAATCTGAGAAAAATAACAGAATATTTATTTTCCCTTTCATAAAAGCCTTTTTATGATGTATTCTAAGAGATTCATAGTTATTAGAGATTAAAACTTCTAAAAATACAAGAATATTTGGATTTACCTCTCAGTTCTGCCATATTGGATCAGGCTTGGTCAGTTTCACTCTCTGAACTTCAGTTTCATTATCCAAAAATTAAGCAGTCGGTGGTTTAAATTTAAATAGCCACTGTGGGTAGTGGCTACCCTATTGGATACCACAGTGTAGACAATTCTATTTCTTGAATAAGTGAATAGATGAATGAATGAAAGGGAGTAAAATATGAATTATGTCTGATATCGCTGGAACGCATTTTATATGCTAGATAAATAGTTGATTAAAACACATCTAATAAAAATGATTCTTAAAAATAGCTTTGCTGGAGTTCCCTTCGTGGCTCAGTGGTTAACAAATCCAAGTAGGAACCATGAGGTGGTGGGTTCGATCCCTGGCCTTGCTCAGTGCGTTAAGGATCTGGCGTTGCCATGAGCTGTGGTGTAGGTTGCAGACGTGGCTTGGATCCCGCGTTGCTGTGGCTGTGGCGAAGGCCGGCGGCTACAGCTCCTGTTAGACCCCTAGCCTGGGAACCACCATATGCCCCGGGTACGGCTCTACATAAAAGGCAAAAAGACAAAGAAAAAAAAATAGCTCTGCTGTGCATATGGGAGGAGAGCAAGGGGTATATGAGAAACCTTGCTGTTCTTGCTGCTCAATTTAGCTGTGAACCTAAAACTGCTCAAACAAGTAAAGTTTATTTTGTAAATATAAAGCAAACCAAAAAGAAAAAACAAAAATATTAAACAGTTTAGATTTTTCCAGGAAAAACCTACCAAATTCCAGCCCCTTTGACTTGTAATACATACATAGTGTTTGTGTTTTTATCCAAAGATTATTCAAACTCTCCTTTAAAAGGAGACAAACTTACGTGTGATTGCGGCTGTAGAATTACAGGGCTGGATTTAGAGGCTGACATGTGCTCTTTGTGAATATCTGTGAATAAAGTTGCAACCTACATTAGGATTGGATACGGATGCCATCTGCAGAGGAGAGTAGTCACATATGGTCAAAGTTACCCTTGAGAAGACTTTAGGAAGTGGTTACAGCAGAGCCTGACATACTATCTCTCCGTCAGTCCAATATGGCCAGTTTTCCCTCTAGCAATGGAACAGATTGAGTCCCAGATGAAGCGGTCGACTTTTGTTTAAAGGCAGTGTTTTGTGGAAAATACATACCCTTAAATATGAGAGTCATACTCAGAGGGGCTAGCGGGTCATGAATAAAATGTACTTGATAACGAAAACTCCAAATAAATAGTTCACACACAGTCTGGAGCTTGAGGAGTGCAGTGACAGCCTCACTAGCCTGAATAATTAAATGACTCTTTCCCTCACTTAGTTATTTTTGGCCAGGTGCATACAGTTTAATTTATCTAAGAAGCATGTGTTTGTGACTGCACTGTACTACTAATGCTGGCTTAGTTTGGACTTAATCCTCACTTGACTAATTCTTGCAAAAAAACTGCCTAACCCCTAGTCTTGATCTTTCCCTTTCCGCTCACCTCTAACTACTGACTTTTATGTCACCATAAGTGATTTCTCTAAAATGGAAATCTGTTCTGCATGAAATCCTTGCAGTTGTTCTTATGTCTGTTGTAGTTTATTCTAAAGTGTGTTCTGTGGAAAAATAAGTAATATGCTTCATCACAAAGTATGGATTTCATGGGTTATTTTTTAAAATAAAATTATAAAAGGGTGGGCAGTCTCTTCATACAAAATTCAAAACTCATACTACTACATTAAAGACAGTCAAAAGCCCAGTGTCTCTCATTTATTTCATCATTTTTTTCCAATTTACCTAATAATATTCATTGCACAGAAAAGTAAGACATGTTGGAAGTTCTAACTTGTAGATAAAAATGTATAAGCTCCTGATCATGGTATTATAAGGTTTTTCATGAGCTGGTCCTAGTTTTCCCTTAGTACTGTCCTTATACTTAGGTGAAGTTTCAGCCCTGATCTAGGCTTGGGCTTCAGGAAGCCTACTGCATTTGGAGCACCTTCCCTGGAATTTTCTCAGTCCCCTTCCTGGAAATCTGGGACTGGCTGTGTGGAAATATCACCTGCATGAGGCACTTTGAGGTTAGATTGGGACCCATGAGGGCCCATCAAGATGCTTTAAAACCTGTGAGGTTAACCAGATATCCCCAAGAAACCTAGGGAACTTAGGTTCTGGGGTTGTCCTGGGGCCTGTGGCTGGCCCTGGTTGTAGGATCTGTCTTTTTGACTGGTACGGTATTTCTTTGGCATGAT
Organism: Catagonus wagneri; assembly: GCA_004024745.2. Taxonomy (NCBI): domain Eukaryota; kingdom Metazoa; phylum Chordata; class Mammalia; order Artiodactyla; family Tayassuidae; genus Catagonus; species Catagonus wagneri. The sequence continues at coordinate 3,145,044 of PVHT020003785.1, forward strand.
TATATGAAAATGGGCCACCAGCAGAGTGCTGACATGTTGAATTTGGTTGACTGCCTTCAATACAAGCAGAGGATGAGTTCAGGGCTGTGGGCTATTGACAGGTCCAGTGCTGGTCTTTGGGCTTGAGCTGCATGTATGGCTCTCACCCATCTTGTTCTGACTGTGGTACCATCTCTAGCCTACAGCACCACAGGGTGGTAGGAGTGGTGGCAGATGTCACTTACTCTGTGTGTTCCCCACTACTGGCTCACCACTCCCTTCATAGGCTCCATGGTACATGTTCTCTGCCATTACCTGCAGGTTGATGCTTGTCTGTCATCTGAGGACTTTATGATGGCAGCACCAATAGCCCCTTCTGATGTCCTTTCTTATCCCCACCACTGTGGTGACATTATGTTCTTCTCAATCTGTCTTTTTTTTTGCTATTTTCTGTTACTGTATTTCTTATATTTTTGTACAATGTTGTCCTACATTCCTCAAGACAACATATTTATGGATCACTTTTACACTTGATCTGGAATTCTGTTTATCTGGGACCTTAATGAAATTTGTTAAGCTGTTAACAATCATGAACTAATAGGACTAATTTCTGCTATCTTGTTTTATATTTTCTACATAAAATGTTTTCTTTTTTGACTTTCCTACTTTCCTTTGGATATTTTGACATTTACTGGTTTGAAAATTTTATTTTGCATTTTTGTTACTTTCCATAGTTACATGTAAATTAGTAAAGACAATAATTATGTTTATTTTCATCTCAATTTTAAAGTCTATAAATATATCTAATTTTTTTAAATTTTATTATAGTTGGTTTATAATGTTCCTTCAATTTCTGTTGTACAGCGAAATGACTCAGCCAATTTTATATATATATACACACATTTTTTATACTATTTTCCATCATATTCTAACCCAAGAGACTGTACACAGTTCCCTGTGCTGTACAGTAGGACCCCATTACCCATCCATTCTAAATAGTTTGCATCTACCAACCCCAAGCTCCCTGTCCATCCTCTTTTCTCCCCCTCCCTCTCCCCCTCCCTCTGGCAAGCACAAGTCTACTCTCCATGTCCATGATCTGATTCTGTTCTGTAGATATGATCATTTGTACCATATATTAGAGTCCACATAAGTGACCAACAGATGAATGGATTAAGATGTGGTACATCTATGTGATGGAATACTACTCAGCCATAAAAATGACAAAATAATGCCATTTGCAGCAACATGGGTGGAACTAGAGATTCTAGTTCCAGTAATGTAAGTCAGAAAGAGAAAGATGAATACCATATGGAATCCTCAATCAATCTTGAGCTGGATGAGGGACAGCCATTACTTAGATGAATGAGAATACTCTTCCTAACCTGCCTGGCCCCTCACCTGTATTTTCTGTTGATGGCAGTGTGAGGAAGACCGATCCACACAGAAGAAATCACATTCTAGCAATGCTGTGATTGTGGCCCAAAGAGTTTAAGAGGACATGTGGAAGGAGATGAGCTGTTCTACCATAGCATTCTGAATGGTAAATCTGTTATGGCCATAGGGTGATCTCTCACATTTTCCTGCAGCCGACTTACGTTTGTGGTCACCATCAAGGAACACAATTACAACTTTTACAGGACTCATTAGAAGCCAGCAATATTCACAGGTGGCATGAGGGATGACACAGATTCATGAGTGATGATACAACCAGCATTAAATAGGTGGTATCAGGGAACTTCAGGGGCAAGAGAAGTTCTAGGGTTTCAATACAGTAGGTTCTGAGGAGCTGTGGCATTATGGAATTATAACCAGTGTCACTATATTTTTCTTGCTGAGGGAGATCAGAAGTTAGGCAGGATTGGTACATCTGACAGTACAGAAAGTGAAGAGATAGTTCCTTGACTTGATCAGGAGGAGCCTAAATATTACCGAAAATCTTCACATGCGGTGAGGCACAATAAGCAAACATGCAAAAACCTCCTTTCTACCAATTAGTTTAAATCTTCACTAACAAATCACTGGAGTTCCCTTTGTGGCCTAGCAGGTTAAGGACCCAACATTGTCTCTGCGAGGATTTGGGTTTGATCCCTGGCATTCCTTAGTGGGTTAAGGATCTGGCATTGCTGCAAGACATAGCATAGGTCACAGATGTGGCTCAGATCCGACATGGCCTTGGCTGTGGTGTAGGGCCCCAGCTGAAGCTCTGATTTGACTAGGAACTTCCATTTGCTGCAGGTGCATCTGTAAAAATACATACATACATACATACATACATACATACATACATACCTGTACCTCACATGGGTCCACAACTTTTATAATATGACTTTAATCAAATTATTTATATAAATACAAACACTGCAAAATATATTTGCCGGAGGTCCCACATGCTCTTAGTGTGGCCTTATCTTGCAGAACTTATCTCTTGCCATTCCCATGTGTACCCTTTAATTTCCAGCACTCAAAACTGTTTACTCCATGATTTTTCCCCTTGCATCCTCTTTCTGACAAGCTCATACTCATCCTTTGACTCATTTCAGGCTTTGCCTGGTTCGTGAAGAGCCCATGATCACCTCCTCTGTGCCCCCCAGCACACTTGGGTTGCCTTTATTCTAGTACCTTCTATACTATGACAACATTGGCTGCTTATGTCTCACTTCCCTGGGTGACTAACACCAAGGCAGCAGCTCTGTCTCCTTTATCCATTTATTCCTAATATATCATTTATCCATTTATTCCTAGTACGTTATTATGACCAGGTAATTTAGAGAAATGAAAATGAATCCAACAGATAATCCAACAGATAATCCCATAAAATTTTTAGTGCTATAAGAAACTCTGACCCCCATGGACAAAGCCAATTGTGTAATGCTGACATTTACAAATCCCCCGTCCTACCCTCATATCTATGGCATGCTTGGTTTCTCTGGTAGCTTTGTATGTGTCAGTTTACATAAGCTAGAACTACTTTCCCCTTCCTACACAATTATATTTTAGAATTGGCCAAGGTAATGTTTGCGTACTATCCGAAGGGAGAAGGAAAATGGCAGCTATTGCTTTCTGAAGGCCATTCTGGTTAAATGGCATGACAGACACTTGCATAGGTACTGGCAAGTTCAAGCCTGTCCTCATCCAAACTGCAGAGAGAGACACGGGCAAAATGCTGATAGACTTCAGCTTGTATTTGCTCTTCCCTGATCAGAGTCCTGTTCTTCTTCCTCACTGACAGCCTAGTGACCAACTGTGAACACAGGCTCATCATCAGAGACATCAGCATCAGTGCTCAGGAGACCCTTCCACCAGTGCCTGGCAGCTGGACATGCCTGGCTTCACAGATTTCCCTTCTGGCTCTGGCTTGTCGACCTCTACCAGAGCTTCAGCAGAGCTGGCCAGTGACTTTCCTCTGGTCCTCCAGCTCCCTTTATGGGACTTTAACTCCTCTGTTCCCTCCATAGCCATGGAAAGTATAATTTCTATAATTCTATGTTCCATAACTTATAGGGTCAAGAGATTCAGACAAATTCTGAATTGGCAGATCCAGTCTCTTTGCCTTTTGCTACTCCTTTTAAAAATGAGTTTGTACCCTTTAGAGTTCAGTTGACATAAGAGATTAAAAAATTAATGATGAGGAAAGGGTGAGGGAATGGCTGAGATCAGAAAAGGAAAGGTGAGTAAAGAAGAAAAACATGATGGCGTTCCCTTCATGGCTCAGCGGTTAACGAGCCTGACTAGGATTCATGAGGATGCGGATTCAATCCCTGGTCTGGCTCAGTGGGTTAAGGATCTGGCATAGCCATGAGCTATGGTGTAGGTCACAGACATGGCTGTGGCTGTGGTGTAGACTGGCAACTGTAGCTCCAATCGGATCCCTATCCTGAAAACCTCCATATGCCACGGATGTGGCCCTAAAATAGCAAAAAAAAAAAACACAAAAAACAAAAAACAAAAAAAAAGAACCATGATATTGAAAAATGAAATAGGAAAGAGAACAACAATGCAAGTTTGGGAAAGAAGAAAGGCAGTTTACAAGGGAGACTCGTATGGTTCTATCCCCCCAGGAATGTATAACCTGTTTAGGAAAGACAGATGATCATTTCTAAAAGTCTAGCATTTATTTTCAAAATTAGTTATCACATGTACTTAATACACACGAATTCCTTCTAATCCAGTGGGTACGCACACACTCACGCTAATTAGCTTTACTTCTAAGAAAGACTGGGAAACCAAGATTGAATTTTACTTCTCCCTTTCTAAATACTGGCAGAATCTCTTAATCTCAGGGTAATCATTTGATGAGGTATGACCTGCTTTTTTATTTCCTACATGAAAAGAAGGGTATAATACCTATCCATGTTTTCTATGAATGCCAGGATTTCTGCTGCTCTTGGAGGGCTGGGGTTTTTCGTTTGAGAATGGCAGGAAGACACAGTCTCTCTCTTCCTGATGCTCCTTCCATCACCTCTCTTAGGAGCAGGCACATGGAAACATGTGAGAAGCATCATTTTGATGTTCCATTAGGCCTCTTCTCACAGTCTTTGTACTTAAGGAATGGAGAGTTTCCTGCAGGTGAAATGGTGGTTGAAGTTTTCAATTTTCTCCTCTCAAAGATCTGTGACCCTGGAAAAGTGAGGAATATGATCTATTTCCTAATTTCTCTACCTCCTGTGAACAAAAAGCTATTTTAACTGAAGGCAAAGCTCTCTCCAACTGTTAAAATTGTAGACAGCATGGCCATGGGGAGAAAAAATAAGGGAATTATTATAACAGTGCAATCTCATTGGAAGCAAGTTTCAGAATTCAGCCTCCAACCATTCTAGGGATCTGTCCCCAAATCGGGATTAAGGAGCTTTCTTACTGCACTTTATTTAGGCCTGGCTTGAGGAGGCAAGATAAGACTTCGAGAGACCTGATCTCCCACTGCATCCTGGCCGGCTGAGTGTACTTGGCCATCATTGAGCCGAGCTCCAGGGTTCTGCCTCCTTCTGAAAGTACCCACATGAAATCCTTCTTCCATCTCTGGGCCCTGATTAGCTTCACTTACAGAGAGAATTCCAGGAATCCCTTAGGAAATTGCTTAGTGACTCTGGACTTTAAATTGCTCCCACCATTTGCTCCAGCATTTTTTCTGTTATTTTGGGTTTAGTTTTGATACTCTGAGCTTCATTTTACAGCCCTGGTGGGGAATTTGCTTGTTGGCGTTCTGCTCTGAACACTTAGCTGTAGAAATTCTCCCCTGTCCACTGATACCGGGTCATAAGTTAGTCTTATCGGTCCCAGTCACTGTCTACCCACCATATGCTTGTCCTAAAAGTGTTGCAGTCATCCCTGGGGACAGCTGTCTCTGTGGCCGGGTGACTGGAACAGCCTTGAGGGCATGTGGGCTCTCAGCATGAGCATTTCTCAGCCTTTGAGGATTTAAATCCCCGCACCATGTTAATGGCATATTTAAACTGTGACTCAGGGTCTTTTCTCTGTTCTCTGGCTTATTTCTTCATGAGAATTTATTGGTTTTGGAGGAAGAGTGTTTATACCCATGGATTGAAAGCCTGTTTTCTGAAGTTCCACAGGAACAGCCCAGTCCTTGGGGAAGCCTGTTTCCTCTGGGGCCGCAGAGCAATAATGAACAGCCATTCCACGTGGGTCTGACATTGACCTATTGTTATTTTTATTGAAATATGATTGATTTAAAATTTTACTTTTAGGTGTACAGCATGATGATTCAATATTTTTATAGATTATACTCCATTAAAATTTATTACAAATAATGGTTAAATTCCCTGTGCTGTAAAATATATCTGTTGCTTATCTGTTTTATATATAGCAATTTATATCTCTTTTTCCCCTACACCTATCGTGCCCTTCTCCTTTCTTCTCCCCGAACTAGTAACCACTAATTTTTTTCCTGTGTCTATCGAGTCTTGTTTCTGTTTTGCTATATACATTCATTTATTTTATTTTTTTAGATTCCACATATAAAGATAGCATCCAGTATTTGTTTTTGTCTGGCTTATTTCAATAAGCATAATAGTTTCTAGGTCCATCCGTGTTGCTGCAAATGGCAGAATTTCATTCTTTTATGATGTGTAATATTCCACTGTATGTATGTATGTGTGTGTGCATATATATATATATACGTATATATATATATACATATATATATATACACACACACACACCTCATCTCCTTTATTCATCTGTTAATGGATGCTTCCTTATCTTGGCTATTGTAAATAGTGCTGCTGTGAACATCGGTGTGCATATATCTTTTTGAATTAACGGTTTTGTGTTTTTTTAGATATATACCCAAGAGTGGAATTGCTGGATCATATGGCAGTTCTATTTTTGTTTTTTGAGGACCCTCCATACTGTTTCCCATCATGGCAGCATCAATTTACATTCCCACCAAAAGTCCTCGAGTGCTCCCTCTATTCCTTGCCAATATTTTGTTGCTGTTTTTCTTTTTTTTGGCCACCCCTGTGGCATATGGAAGTTCCAGGGCCAGGGACCAAATCTGAGCTAGAGCTACAACCTATGCCATAGCTGCAGCAATGCTGGATCCTTAATCTACAGAACTGGGCCAGGGATCTAACCTGTGCCACCACAGAGACAAACCAGATCATTAACCTACTGCACCATAGTGGGAATTCCCAATAATTTTTATTTGTAAACTTTTTGATGATAGTCATTCTGATATGTATGAGGTTATAACTCATTGTTATTTTGATTTTTATTTCTCTAATCATTAATGATATTGAGCATCTTTTCAAGTGCCTGTTAGCTATGTATGTCTTTATTGGAAAAATGTCTATTCACATTTTATGCCCATTTAAAAAATTTTTTTTTTGGATATTGAATTGTATGAGCTGTTTATATATTTGGGGCATTACTCCTTATCAGTCATATCATTTGCAAATATTTTCTTCCATTCAGTAGTTTATCTTTTTGTTTTGCTGATGGCTTCCTTCCCTGTGCAGAAGCCTTTAAATTTAACGAGGTCTCTGGAAGTTCCCGTCGTGGCGCAGTGGTTAACGAATCCAACTAGCAACCATGAGGTTGCGGGTTCGATCCCTGGCCTTGCTCAGTGGGTTAAGGATCTGGCGTTGCCATGAGCTGTGATGTAGGTTGCAGACGTGGCTCGGATCCCGCATTGCTGTGGCTGTGGCGTAGGCCGGCAGCTACAGCTCCTGTTAGACCCCTAGCCTGGGAACCTCCATATGCCGCAAGTGCAGCCCTAGAAAAGGCAAAAAGACTAAATAAATAAATAAATAAATAAATAAATTTAACTAGGTCTCATTTGTTTGATTTTGCTTTTATTTATTTTGCGCTAGGAGGCAGATCCAAAAAATGCTGTTACAATTTATGTCAAAGAATCTTCTGCCAATTTTCTCTTTTAGGAGTTTACGGTTTCTGTCTAACATTTAGGTCTTTAATCCATTTTGAGCTTAGTTTTGGATATACATGAGGAAATGTTCTAATCTAATTCTTTTGCATGTAGCTGTCCAGTTTTCCCAGCACCACTAATTGAAGAAGCTGTCTTTTCTCCATTGTATATTCTTTGCACCTTTGTTGTAGATTAATTGACCATAGGTATATGGGTTTACTTCTGGGCTCTCTATTCTATTCCATTGATCTGTGCGTCTGTTTTGTGCCAGTACCATGCTATTTTGACTACTATGGCTTTATACTATAGTCTAAAATCAGGAAGGGTAATACCTCTACCTTTGTTCTTTTTTCTCAGGATTGCTTAGGGTATTTGGGGTCTTTTGTGGTTCCATATAAATTTTAAGATTATTTGTTCTAGTTCTATGAAAAATGTCATGGCTGTTTTGAATAAGATTACATTAAATCTGTATATTGCTTTGAGTAGTATAAACATTTTAACAATATTCTTCTAATCCCTAGGCACAGAATATCTTTTATTTCTTTGAATCATTTTCAGTTTCCTTCATCAGTGTTTTAGAGTTTTCAGGGTATAATTCTTTCATCTCCTTCGTTAAGTTTATTCCTAATTATTCTTTTTGATGTGATTTTAAATGGGCTTGTTATTTTTTTTTACTTTCTCTTTCTGATAGTTTATTAGTAATATATAGAAAAGCAGTAAATTTATGTATATTAATCTTTTATCTTGCAACTTTATTGACTTCATTTATTCTAATGGTTTTTTTTTTTTTTTTTGGTTGTGGTGACTTTAGGGTTTTCTATAGAAAGTGCCATGTCTGCAAATAGTGATCATTTTACTTCCTCCCTTCCAATTAAGATGCCTTTTATTTCTTTTTCTTCTATGATTACTGTGCCTAGGACTTCCAATACTATGCTGTATAGAAGTGGTAAGAGTGGACATCCTTGTCTTGTTGTTAAATTTAAAGGAAAAATTTCAGCTTTTCACATTGCATGTAGTGTTAGCGCTGGGTTTGTCATACCTGAAGTTTATTATGTTATGTTCTCTCTGTAACCATTTGATGAGAATTTTTATGGATGAATGTTGAATTTTTTCAAATGCTTTTTCTATATCTATTGAAATGATCATATGATTTTTATTATTTCTTTTGTTAATACGATGTATCACATTGATTTCAAAATGTGAAACACCCCTGAGTCCCTGGAATAAATATTATTTAATCATGGTATATGATCTTTTTTATATATTAGATTTGGTTTACTAATAGTTTCTGAGGATTATTGCATTTATATTCATCAGAAATATTTGCCTATAGTTTTCTTCTTCTGTAGTGCTTTTGTCTGGTTTTGTTATCAGGGTAATGGTGGCTTAACAGAATGTATTTGGGAGTGTTCCATCCTCTTCAATTTCTTGAATAACTTGAGAAAGATAAGTATTAGCTCTTCTTTGTATGTTTGGTAGAATTCCCCAGGGAATCCATCTGGTCCTAGACTTTGTTCCCTGGGAGGTTTTTGTTTTGTTTTATTTTGTTTTACAAATTCAATTTCACTACTAGTGATTGGTCTGTTCAAATTGTTTGTTTCTTCTTGATTAAGCCTTAACAGGTTGTATGTTTCCAGAAATTTGTCCATTTCTTCCACAATTTGTTGGCATATAACTGTTGTGGGACCACAGTGCAGGGCAGGTGGGGCCCACATGGACTCTCAGTGTGTATAGGGATATGGCCTATAGTGGAACAGCCACTGTCAAGAGTTCTGGGCTGCCTCTATGCACTGCTTGAGTACATGCCAAAGACAGTACTGTCCCCTCCCCCAGCACACACCCCAACTCAGGATCCATCCTTGGTTGCCTCTGTATCTCACAGCCAAGTTTTCTTGCAGTTGTGGCAGCCCTAAATGCTGTGCCATGCTGCAGTGTAGCATAAGTGGCACTGGAGTATTGGCTTGGCTTGGGCTGGGGTGCACACTGAAGCAGTAGCAGGAAACCCAGCAGCCACTAGAGCATTCTTCTAACCTCCCTCTCTGCCCTGCTTTGGGGGCAAGCCCCTGCACACACATGAGTGAAGTCCAGGCTTCCCACTGTTCTCATGTTAGTCCCAGAGGTCCTCTGACCAGTGAAGGGACTTCATCTCTCCTATGTGGGACCCCAGGACTGGGGTGCCCAATCTATGGCCTTCACTGCTCACTCCTCAGGGCAGGTCTCCACCTATGTATTCTCCCTTTCTCTCTGACTCTTCTTCCAGGTGCACAGGTCCCAACCTATTCACTTTTCTTCCTTTCCCACCTGATTATATATCAATCTTTCTTACAGCCTTGGTGGTAAAGGAGTCTTTCTTTTAGTTTCCAGTTAGTTTTCAGTGAAAATTATTCTCCGTGTGGATATATTTCTGATGTGTTCATGGGGGAAGATGAGTTTCATGACCTGCCATCTTTTTATTTTCTTCTTGACTTTCAAAGGGATTTATTATTACTTCTCAGTTTGGGAAAGTTTATTAAAAAGGCTTACCTAAGATTTATCAAATCACTATTATATTCATTACTCTTTTACCTAGAGGCACCTTGTTTAAATATACTTAGAAAGTGTTATCTAGAAACATTACTGATTTTAATATAATTTTACCCATATACAGTGAGTTTTTAAAAGAATATTTTTTTGTCTTTTGTCTTTTTAGGGCCATACCCACAGCATATGAAAGTTCCCAGGCTAGGGGTCCAATTGGAGCTGAAGCCAACAGCCTATGCCACAGTCACAGCAACGTGGGATTCAGGCTGCATCTGCCACCTACACCAGAGCTCACAGTAACACCAGATCCTTAACCCACTGAGCAAGGCCAGGGATTGAACCTGTGTTCTCATGGATGCTAGTTGGGTTCAGTAACTGCTGAGTTATGATGAGAACTCCTAGAAGAATTTTTTTGTCATAACATATGTCTGAAATAAATTTTTTTCTCCTTGATCTTTAAGTTTTATTGAAGTATAGTTAATTTACAAGGCTGTGATAATTTCTGCTGTACAACCAAGTGACCCTGTCATACGTATACACATATCCATTCTCAGTATCTTGACCAATCCTCCCTGATTCCTCTTGCTGTCCTAAAAGGACTCTGATGTCTTATGATACTGAGGATCTAAGGAGTTCAGATTAAAAACTACACTCCTTTTGAATCTGCAATTCCATGTAATGCTGTATGAGTCTGTCTGCCTACAGCATTCTGTCCTCAATAGTACATTCTCCCCACTGACTTTGTACTTATATTCCAAGAACCGTAATGACTCATACCTAATTACTCCCTACACCCTGTATCCAGTGGTCAGGCAGTCATGGTGAAAATATTCCCTTGGCATAGGATCTGTGTTGATTTTATTTTCATCAGAAGCATACTGAGAATTATAACTAAGTACAAAACCACAGGCAAGATATGACATCCTAAAAGAACAACATTAAGGAAAAGCACCAGTAAAAACCAGTAAACAAAACCAAGACAAAAACCCTGTGGCCTAGTCTCTGCACAGCATTGAAGTCCAACAAAAAACACAAAACAAAACAAACAAACCAATCTAACAACCAAATGTAATTAAAGAGGAATCCAGTATTGGTTAAACATTTTAATATTGCAATTAGTAGTCCACAGTAATATTTTCCTTTTTTTCCCCTCTGTCTCCTCCCCAGGCCTCAGCCCTACAAGGCTACTGTCTTTTTTGCTAAATATCTTTACTTTATTCTCAGCTTAGTCCACATTCCTTAGTCTCTGTTTCTCAAACTTACCCTCTGTTCATAATGCTACACCAGCAACGGGCCAGAGTCACTGGCCCCCAGGGCTTCTGTTTGCCACTGAAGCTCGCACCAGGCCATGCTGAGAAGACTCTAGTTTGGGGCTGCCAAGTCTTCTTTCTCCTTGGACATAGATACACAAAGCACCCCTGGGAAATTTGAACTTTATTGCTCTAACTGGCTTTGTTAAGGACAGCTCACATGGAGTATTTTTGGAGAATAAAATTCTGTACCAACACATATAGTTGCTTCACATATTGGGAGAAAAAAATTTAAACCCCAATCGCAGGTTCATCTAGAGTCCAGATTCACCCTTCCGTAAATCCATGGTTTTCTCAGAATTTTATCTGATGTTTGCCAAATATTTGGGTTATCATAAGAGCTGAAATACTGCCTCAAAGGTACAGATGAATAGAAAAAAATGCATGGAAGGATGTTAAAAAAGAAAGAAAAAAGAAGAGTGAAAAACTGCAACGGAAGAAACTGCTACCAGGCAAGGAACTTTACCCAGGTTGCCCAGCAAACAGGCAGAAAGGTGGTGGAAACATACCAGGCATAAATCCCTGCCTGAAAGAGACAAGACAAGGCAACAGAAACAGATCTAGAAAGTATATATATGTACGACTGGATCCCTTTGCTGTACAGCAAAAATTGACAGAGCATTGTAAATCAACTGTAGTAAAAAATTAAAAAAAAAAAGAAACAGGTCTGAAAGAGACTTGTACACACCTCTCATCTTCAGCAAGAGTAAAAGAGACAAGCAGCATAAGAAAGAAAAAAAAAACAGTGTGAACCAGAGTGAGGGGAAGAGGATTTTTAGAGAACATTGTCTCCAGGAGAGTGGCCGTGAGCATCTGCTTCACAAGCATTGAGAGCAGCTCTTTAGCCTTCGAGATTACAGGGGAGACTCTTCAGCTGAGAAACAGTATGACTCTGCTGAGCAAACTAAAGATGAAGGAATCAATAGCTACACACTGGGGATTGATTAAAGAGACACCTTGAATCTCTGAGAGTTCAAAAAATATGTGTATTTTAGTTTGAACTGAAAAGTATAATTTATAAAATTCTGGAGTGAAGGGGAATATGGACCTTCCGTTAGGCATATTTTATTAGAGCAGTAAATTATTAGGATATAGAGGATGGTTAGCTCTGGCAGAGGAACTAGTCAAAGCAGTTATTTTTTACCATAAGAAGTAAAGGGAAGGGGGCATACAAATCACAGGTTCATTCATACATTCATTAATTCATCCATCCATTCAAGTATTTATTGAGAACTTACTATCTGCCAGGCATGGTATTAGGTGCTGGAGTTGTATCCATGAACAAAATAGTAACTTACGGTCTGGTGCAGGAGGCAGTCAGTTGACAAATAAGTATATAAGAAATGTAATTTTAATACATGTATCTCAAAGAAGCACAGTGTACACTGCATACATAAAATGAGAAACCTGAGGGCTCATAGTAAGTTTCCAGGCACCTAAACTGAGATATAAAAGACACAAAAAAGTTGATTAAGTAAACAGAAAAGAGAAGAAAATTCCAATCAAAGGGATGAACATACCAGAAGACTGAGAGTCCAGAAATAGACTGGTATGTCAGGAAAACCAAAAGACAGTGACTGAAGGTTGTCAGAGGAGAACGAGCAAGCAGGAAAATGATTTTGAATAAAGCTGAAAGAAGTAGGCAAAAAGTGTGAAAGTGTGGAGAACCTAGCAGTACCTTTTGTAAATTCAGTAAGCAGGAATTTTGTTTATAGCTTAATGGAGCAAAGGGACAAAGTTATGAAAAATTTCCAGGACACTTATTCTCAAGCAGAGGGGACACAGTCAACCCAAGTGTCTGGCCAAGGAAGACAGGGAAAGGGAACAGTCCATTCACTGCCCAGGTAAACACAGAGAAGATGCTCAGATGGTAACAAAACAGAATATATGGAGTTCAGGCTTTCCTTAGAAATAGAGATGAAAACCACTGGGCCTTAAGGGAGGAATGATGGAAAACAGCAAAATAAGAGAGGACTGAGAAACCAAGAAAAAAGAGCAAGGAGATGCACAGGTAACTGAGGATTTCCCCCCAAGGGGACAGGTCTAATGTTATAAGATTTCTATAGGGGAACCACTCCGGTTTTTCTCCCATTTTAGAAATAGGAAGGAAAAATCCAAAGACCTGAAAAGTAGATTAATGAACTCAGTTTACATGAAGCCAAAAATGAAATAATAATGGCTAAGATTTTGACCATTTACTGTAAGCACAGAACATTATCTATATTATTTCATTTAATCCATCTCACACTAATCTATCTCAGTACTAAAGTCAGGTACTATTATTATCACCTTATTGAAAATGAGGAGACTGAGTCACAGAGAGATGAAATAACTTGGCCAAGATCATGTAGCCATTAAATGAATCAGCTAGGACATAAACTCATTCAGTCTGACTCTAAAACTTGATCAAAAGCTCTTAGCTGTTTTTCTACATTGCCTTCCTAGGATAGGAGGGAAAAGTACTAAACAGATGATATACTGAAGGGAATCAAGGAATCAGAGAAGGAAGAAATAGAGAGGGACTGACAGAGAACTTGGCAGATGTCATCAGTTCCTCACATAAATATCACAGATGATTTCTAGTCAGATGGGCCAGGACATTAGGATTGATGCTTTTTATTTTTATTTTTGCTTTTTAGGGCCACCTGTGGCATATGAAATTTCCCAGGCTAGAGGTCAAATCAGAATTGCAGCTGCTGGGCTACACTAGAGCCACAGCAATGTAGGATCCAAGCCATGTCTTCAGCCTACACCACAGCTCATGGCAATACCAGACCCTCAACCCACTGAGTGAGGCCAGGGATCCAACCTGCATCCTCACGGATACTAACAGGATTTGTTTCCACTGTGCCACCATGGAAACTCCCCAGACTGATGCTTTTAATGTTAATATTTTTTAAATACAGAGTTCAAACATCTGTGGGAACCATCTAGTCCAGGTCTCCTTTTCTAGATTAACACAATGCAAAAATGTGCCCTCTGGGTTTTTATGGGAGGGGGAAAAAATACGCTTCCTTGGCTACCCCAGCAAGAAGTCAATGAACTTTGCTTCCCGAGAGCCAGCCTTTACATCCACACTGCCAGGTCTCTCACTGACTACTCAGAGAACAGATGTAAGTTATTTTTAATGATGTTTTTCTTTCCTTTTTAATAAGAGTTGTAACATTTTATGAGTTTTCTTACAAGATCGACTACCTGAAGGGAAAAATGGAAGTTTGGGTAGTCTGACTTGTACTAATAAGAATGTTGAAGTACCATGGGGATGGCTTTAAAAACATCTGGGGGTAAGGATTGGTATTTTGTAAATATAATTATGTTTTTCTGCGTGCAATAAACTTCTTTTTCTTTTTTATGTGCTGACATCTCTTTGAGGGTATTGTTAAATCTCAGGTACCTAAGTCTATAGCGGCATTAAAATGTGATTGCTTTTATTGACTTCAGAGACAGAAGCTTGATACTAACCTAGATAGTGTCCATCCTGTAATTATACATGTTTATCTTATTTTTTAATGGTTTTTATTTTTTCCGTTATAGTTGGTTAACAGAGTTTTGTCAATTTTCTACTGTACAGCAAAGTAACCCAGTCACACACACACACATGCATATATATATATATATATATATTCTTTTTCTCACATTATCCTCCATCGTGTTCCATCACAAATGACCAGATATAGTTCCCTGTGCTATACAGAAGGATCTCATTGCTTATCCAGTCTAAACGCAATAGTTTACATCTGTTAACCCCAGATTCCTGATCCATCCTGCTCCCTCCCACTTCTCCTTGGCAACCACAAGTCTGTTCTCCAAGGCCATGCTTTTCTTTTCTGTGGAAAGGTTCATTTGTGCCATTTATTAGATTTATAAGTTATATAATATGGTATTTATCTTCCTCTTCTGACTTAATTCATTCAGTATGAGAGTCTCTAGTTCCATCCATACTGCTGTAAATGGCATTATTTTGTTCTTTTTATGGCTAGTATTCTATTGTGTGTGTGTGTGTGTATCACATCTTCTTAATCTTTTCATCTGTTGAAGGATATTTACTTATTTATTTATTGCTTTCAAGGGCTTCACCTGTGGCATATGGTGGTACTCAGGCTAGGGGTCAAATTGGAGCTACAGCTGCCAGCCTACGCCACAGCCATAGCAACACAGGATCTGAGTTGCATCTGTGACCTACACCACAGCTCATGGCAAGGTCAGATGCTTAACCCACTGAGACAGGCCAGGGTTGAACCCACATCCTCATGGATACTAGTTGGGTTCATTACTGCTGAGCCATAGAGGGAACTCCCAGCCCATAATTTTAAATTAGAAAAATCAAAAACACAAACAAGTTTTATACTTTTTGATATCCTGATACCTACTGAGCACATAGGTGGGTGCTACGTTAAAGCTTTCATTTCACATTTGTACTGCAAGGCAGCACATTATTCAGTATTTTCCTACTTTCACAGTATCTACCATTGGGTAGATTTTCTGCATGGACTGATCCACTCACCCAGCGTGCTGGAGGAGCACCAGTAGACACAGTCTGCACCAGTGAGACACTGGCAGTCTAAGAGAGGATCTTAAAATCTTTCAATACTTCTTTAAAAAAGTTAACATTTCCACAGCAAATATTTGACTGTTGTACAAATTTTCAGAATTTATCTCTTGACCAAGACTGACCTATGAATCAATTTTTCCTTCTGGACAAATATCATTTCTAGAAAGCTGGACAGGCTGGTGTCTTAATCTGCTCAGGCTGCCATAGCAAAATCCTGCAGGCTGAGTGGCTTAAACAAATGATATTTATTTTCTCACAGTTCTGGGGATTCCTAGTCCAAGATTAAGGTGTCAGAACAATCAGTGTCTGTAAGGGACTCTTCCTGGCTTTCTCTCTGTGTCCTCACATGGCAGAAAGAAAAAAAGAAGTCTTTCTCTCTTCTTAAAAGACCACAGTCCTGTGAAGTTATGGCCCCATCCTTCCCACGTCATTTAACCTTAATTACCTCCTAAAGACTCTCTCTAGATATGATCACTTTGGGAGTTTGAATGTCATTATATAAATTGGGGTGGGGGCGAGGTATAATTCAACCCATAGCAACTGTAAACACTGCAAAGGCATTTGGCCAACTTTCTACTTCAATCACAAGGGTACTCAAATTTTTCCAATCTTATGTATAGATTAATATAAACTTCGGGTTAAAAAGGATTTAAGATTATGTCTAATCTCCCTCTTAAAAATGGAAATTCGTTCTCCAAAACTTTTCTAAAGGAAGTACTTAAGGGTTCCTTGATCCCTGCTTCTGTATTATCTTTTATCCTATCTGAGTAAAACTAATCAATTCTTTCATGTCTCCTTGGCTCTCTGAAAAAGACCACAATCACCTTCAGACTACCTTTCAAAAATAGGAACTTTTGTAGTGATTTTCAGGTATATTTTTCAATTGAGTAAAGAAAAAATGTGGCATTAAATCCTTGTTCTTTGACTCGCCTTTCCCTGTCACTCCCGGGGCCAAGAAACAGTACTCACTCACTGCTCTATTAACAGTGCATCATCCGGGAACTGTGGTCCCCACTGAGCTGCCATTACAAGTGGTCAGGCAAGGTCATTGTGACTTAACGTGAGCCCTGCAGATGAAATCAGCTGGGTCCATCAGTCAGTGATGATTCACACTCGGATTTTTCTGCCATGGGAAGCTAAACAGTGTCTGGTTTCATGGGGTGCGATTCTGACACTGAAAATCTCCACAGGCATTGCAAATTAGGCAGATTTGCTTCATCTACTATATCTCCAGTGTTCACATCTAACTCATGTTTATTGATGATTATCATAAATGAGGATAGGTCTCAGTCAACAAATATTTACCAAGTACCATCTCTGGGCACAGGAAGGCACTGGGGATAAAATGTGAACACCATAGGTGGTGACTTCCGTAGGAATGAGGAAGAAATCCGAGAGCCCTGGCCAGTCCAGAGAAGACCTCACCTCCTCTTTGCCTCCACACCAACACACACAGTCCCTGCCCTTCTGCTCTCACTGGTAACTCACAGACTCGTCATTACTTCCTGCCTCAGCACCATCAGGACTGAGTTTATTGTGGTATTTATTTCCACTTCCAGGCATCCAAGGTGACCCAGGGCTCCCAAGTCATCATTTATCCTACAAATTATCATCTCTCTGCCACTCCATACAGACTTCTCCTAAGCATCACTCACTCTACCTCAATTCCTAAAATCCTAAAATCCGGAAACTGTATAGTATGAAACTCAAGGTCAATCATGAGCAAAATCTTTGATATCTTCTGACTCTTCTCTAAATGTACCCTTTACTGACTTTCTCTAAGTAAACTCTGGGTCACCTTAAGCACAGTTCTCCTGTAGAACCTCTAAGTAGTGAATATCTTCCATCCCCATCCCGAGCCCTTTTGCCTTTGGTCTCTGGGGGAGGTTGGTATACTGCTTGCTCCTTTTTTTTGGGGGGAGGGTGTAAGATTTTTATTTTTTCTGTTATAGTTGACTTACAAGTTTCTGTCAATTTCTGCTATGCAGCAAAGTGACCCAGCCATATATATATTTTTTCTCACATTATCCTCCATCATGTTCCATCACAAGTTACTAGATATAGTTTCCTGTGCTGTACAGCAGGATCTCATTCCTTAGCCATTCCAAATGCAAGAGATTGCATCTACTAGCCCTAAACTCCCACTCCCACCCCCTCCTCCTTGGCAACCACAAATCTGTTCTCCAAGTCCATGAGTTTCTTTTCTGTATATAGGTTCATTTGCACCATTTATTAGATTCCATATGTAAGTGATATCATATGGTATTTTTCTGTCTCTTTCTGACTTACTGCACGTAATATGAGAGTCTCTAGTTCCATCCATGTTGCTGCAAATGGCATTATTTTTTCTTTTTTATGGTTAAGTAGTATTCCGTTGTGTATATATACCACATCTTCTTAATCCATTCACCTATCAATGGACATTTATGTTGTTTCCATGTCTTGGCTATTGTGAATTGTGCTGCAATTAACATAGTGGTGCACGTATCTTTTTCAGTGAAAGTTTTGTCTGGATATATGCCCAGGAGTGGGATTTCTGGACCTTATGGCAGTTCTGTATTTAGTTTTCTGAGGAACCTCCATACTGTTTTCTATAGTGGTTGTACCAATTTACATTCCCACCAACTGAGTAGGAGGGTACCTTTTTCTCCATACCCGCTCCAGCATTTGTTATTTGTTGACTTGCTAATCATGGCCATTCTGGCCAGTATGAGGTGGTTCCTCATAGAAGTTTTGATTTGCATTTCTCTAATAATTAGTGATGTCGAACATTTTTTCATGTGCTTGTTGGCCATCTATATATCTTCTTTGGAGAAATGTCTATTCAGGTCTTCTGCCCTTTTTTCAATTGGGTTGTTGGTTTTTTTGCTGTTGAGTTAAGCTTATATATTTTGGAGATTAAGCCCTTGTCAGTTGCAGCATTTGAAACTATGTTCTCCCATTCTGTAGGTTGTCTTTTTTTCTTTTTTTTATGGTTTCCTTTGCTGTGCAAAAGCTTGTAAGTTTGTTTAGGTCCCATTGGTTTATTTTTGTTTTTATCTCTGTTGCCTTGGGAGACTGACCTAAGAATCTGTATCAGATTACCTATGACATTTCTCACAGAACTAGAACAAACAATCCAAAAATTTATATGGAACCATAAAAGACCCAGAATTGCCAAAGCAATCCTGAGGAACAAAAACCAGGCAGGAGGCATAACTCTCTCAGACTTCAGATAATATTACAAAGCCACAGTAATCAAGACGGTGTGGTACTAGTACCAAAACAGACATACGGACAGAGAATAGAGAACCCAGAATAGAGAACCCAGAAATAAACGCAGACACCTATGATCAATTAATCTTCAACAACAGAGGCAAGAATATAAAATGGGAAAAAGACAAATGATGTTGGGAAAACTGAAGTGATGTTGGGAAAATTGGACAGCTGCATGTAAATCAATGAAACTAGAACACACCCTCACACCATGCACAAAAATAAATTCAAAATGGGTTAAAGACTTAGACATAAGACAAGACACCATAAAACTCCTAGAAGAGAACATAGGCAAAACATCCTCTGATATCAACTGTACAAATGCTTTCTCCTCTGCCACTTCAAACTATTCTCCTTTCCTCTTCCCTATTCCCTCTTCCCTGCCACACACACACAGCTTTATACTGCACATTATCAGAATACAATATCCACTCTCTCTCCTTGCTGACCCACAGATTACTTCTTCTCACTGCCTTAAGCTTCTAGCTCCTGGCTCAGTGAGCATTCAGTATCATGGCTTTAAAAGCGTTTATACGCTGATGACTCTCAAATTTTATCTTCAGTTACAGCTCTTTCCTGAACTCAAAAATTGTCTTACATCACACTTGAAATTACCATTTGGTTATAGTTATTTTAATATTAATTTGCCTACAATCAAATTCCTTATTTTTCTCTCAAATCTTTCCCTCTGATAGTTTTTCTTTTCTCTTACAGAGAAAAGACAACACCCCGTCTCTAGTTGCTCACGTTGAAACCTGAGCCTTCCTTGGTGCCTCTCTTTTTTTCACCTAATGTCAAATCCTTCAGCATATTATGTCATCTCTATATTCAAAATACATCAAGAAACCTCCATTTTCCCGATCTTCACCACTTCCATCCTGGTGCAAGCTGTTATTATCTCTGATATAGATTATAGAAACAGCCTCCTAATGGATCTCCTGGTTTCTTTCCTTGCAAACCTAAAACCAGAGTGATCATTTTACATTTTAAGTTAGATGATATCACTCCTCTGTCAAAAACCTCCGATGAGTTTCCCATTTTAGAGCAAACATCGAAGTACTTAACAATGCCTGGCAGCATTACATCATTTGCCCTCCTTACCCTTATCTTTCTGATGTAATATCTTACTTTTACCATCTTTGTTGTTAGCTCCAGCCACACTGGCTGCTCAGTTTTCTCAGCCCTGCTGAATATTTCCCCACTTGAAGGCTCTGCATTTACTGTTTCCTCTACTTCTGGACACTCTTAACCCAGATTTGCCTGGTTTGCTTCCTCACTGTATTCTGGCCTTTCTTCAAAGGTTATTTTCTCAAATTCTTCCATTCTTCTGTAATTCTACTAAATTACAGTCCCCACTGCCAATCTCTTCCCCTGAGATTTCTTACTCCCCTTCTGCTTTTTTAATAGAATTTATTACTGTCTGACTTTCCATGTATTTTATTTTCTTATATATGCAGGCAGGAATCATTACGTTATTGCACTAGGAAAGAAAGTTCATATGAAGAGGAAATTTTTACTCCTTTTAAAATTTGTATTCCTTGTGCCTTAAATTATTTCTGGCATATAACTGGCTCCCAGTAAACACTTGTTGAGTGACTAAGGAAGAAGTTGGCACTCTAATTAAGGGGAAAGCTGAACTGAAATAACGAGCGTTGCATTCCAAGTTGCATACGTGCACCTCCTTGACAGTTCACTTTACAAAGCAAGCCTTTCACTCATTCATATGAATGTATTTGTGAAGGAATCAGAATCAGAACCTTTAGCCACGATGAACCTCATGTCCATCACTCTATATGTCCTACTGGTAACTGTTAATCTTTACCCCTTCTTTCAGAGACTCCTCTTAAAGTGTAACTGTATCCTGTAGACAAATTCTCCTGTTACAGCACTTCTTTTAGACTGTGTTGGTGTATTGCCAGTGTTTGTCCTAGTCGCTTTGGCTCAGTTCTACACAGTTATAAATTGTATATGAGATATCTAAGATACCTAGCAATTGAAAGTCTCAATAATTATCCAATAGAGTCCTCACACAAGGAAAGGGAAAAATGCATGCATAATATTCATTAACTTCATTTCATTCATTAACTCATTCCGTAGGTTAGTTTTCAGTGCCAGCTATGTCCATTCACCACTGAAATAATACCGCTGCACTTAAGGATCAGAAAATTTCAATTTTGATTTCAATGTTCAAGCTTTCTGTGCACGTTGCTCTCCCATTTTTGTCTCTGTTCCCTACAAAAGTGTTATGTTCTCTCTACTTGTAAAAACAGGCTTGAATGTGTGACTTGCTTTAGCCAAAGAAATGTGAGCAGAGTGTTCAGCTAAGTTCCAGCCAAAGCTTTAAGGGCTATGTGTAGGCCCACCATTGCCCTTTTACCCCTGACATTTGGCTAAGACAGAAATGCTTCTTCAGCCTGGGTCCTGGAGACCAGGACCAGAAGAAGATGAGAAACAGAGCCAAAGGTAATTCACAGCTTCCCTGTACATGAGTGAGAAATAGACATGTCTTTGTAACCCACTGAAATTTGGGGTTTATCATGCAGTATGTCTTAGTGAATAAGTGTCAGATTTTTCTCATTTATACAGTGGAGACAATAATGGTCTCCTTGTCTATCTCAGGGAGTTATTGAACGGATCAAATGAGAAATAGAGGTGTGAAATTTTTCATAAAATTCTGCCATAATATTTGAATTATTTTTGGCACTCTAAGTATATAGTAATCCAAGATCTAGAGGTATCTGTATTTCTCTACCCACACTGGCCTTTCAATGAAAACAGAGCACCCGGGTTACTTTTCATGGACAATTATCCATACCTCATTCTTATTTTTATTACAATTTTTAAACAATTTTTAAAGGTTATAGTCTGTTTATAGTTATTATAAAATGTTGGCTATAGTCCTTGTGTTGTACAATATATCCTTGTAGCTTATTTTATCCCTGATAGTTTGTATCTCTTAATCCTCTGTATCCATCTTGCCGCCACCACCCCCCACTGGTGACTGCTGGTTTGTTCTCTATATCTGTGAGTCTGCTTCTTTTTTGTTATATTTTTAAGTTACCCCATGTAAGTGATATCATACAGTGTTTGTCTTCCTCTGACTTATTTCACTTAGCCTAATGCCCTCCAAGTCCATTCATGTTGTTGCAAATGGCAAAATTTTGCATTCATATGTATTTTAAAACATAAAGATTATTTCTGGTCAAACAATGAAGGATGTTAGTGAGACATAACACCAGATACTCAAGAGTTGATTCCTTAGAGATGATACCTGCCTCATCTCTCTGCCCACACATATTTATTACATAAATCTTGCATTTCTTTTCTCACCGTTACATGATATCACTTTTACTGGATTTCCAGTTTGTGTCTGAAGTCTTAGAACTTTGAGTTAACTTGATGGGAATACTAAGAAGCGTGTGTCATTGGGCATGAGTGGCAGAGGCTGCCCATTGTTGACTTAGTGTGGGCACAAGGTTAAGGGTAACTTCAGACTTTGAAGCTTCCCTACTGAGGAAAGTCTCATTAGTGGGCCAGAATGAAATGTTGCACACCGAGACCAGTGGGCTGGTCCCAGGTGGAGTGGGGGACAGTGAGGCATGTATATTTATCTCATTAACAGTCATCACAACCTTACCACATACATATTATTACTTACATTTTCCAAAGGAGAAAACTGAGGCTCAGAATGGTGAAGTTTTTGGTCAGACTGGTAAATGCCACAAGCAGTTCCACAACCCAAGGCTTTCCAATGTGAATTTCTAAGTCTTTTCCATCACGTGCTCTAGCTAGATATTTCAGTTGATATGTGCTGTCCTGGCAAGTGCAAAACTAATTTTTAATTTTGGCCACAGAATTTAAACACCTAACTTTTTAGTATGTAAATGAATCCAACTTCAGTGAGAAACTCTGGCTTTTGTTTTGTGGCAGGGGATTGCAGGAGGAGGCAGAGAAGTTTGGATGGTGATTAGGATTTCAGTTAATGGTTTTAAAAGTAAAATGAAAGTTTCATCAGCTATCAGAGAGGCCCTAAATTTATTTACAGAGCACAGCTGAAATGGGACTGATGGGAAGCCCTGGAACTTTCTTTAAGATTAACTCTGGTAAGTATAGGAAAAAAGGCAATTAAGAATAGCATCACTAACTTCTAAAATGGAAGCTAATATTATTATTCTCTGAGTTAGTAAGTTATTAGTATTTTTTTGTCTTGCAGAGGGATTACTCCCATCTTCTCTTTATCTGACTTGCATAGACCAGTAATTCAGGTTATTGGCCTCAGTGGTTTTGATAAATAGAGAAGTCTGAGATTGCTTCAGCTTTTAAACTACCCTTGAAGGGGAGTTCCCTTCGTGGCTCAGTGGTTAACGAATCCGACTAAGAACCATGAGATTGTGGGTTCGATCCCTGGCCTTGCTCAGTGGGTTAAGGATCCGGCGTTGCCGGGAGCTGTGGTGTAGGTTGCAGACATGGCTCGGATCCTGCATTGCTGTGGCTATGGCGAAGGCCAGCAGCTACAGCTCCTGTTAGACCCCTAGCTTGGGAACCTCCATATGCCACGGGAGCGGCTCTAGACAAAGGCAAAAAGACAAAAAAAATAAAAAAATAAAATACCCTTGAAGGTATCATGAATGTTGTCTGAGGAGGTAGACTAGCACCCCCTGAATAGAAATCTCAAAAGACAAAAACAAAACAAAACAGAGAGACAGGGAATGGAAGAAATTTGATTAGGGTGTTTTGTTTGTTTGTTTGTTAGGCTGCCTTGCTGCATATGGAGAGTTCCTGGGCCAGGGATCAGATCTGAGCTGTAGTTGCAACGTAAGCCACAGCTGCAATAAAGCTGGATCCTTAACCCATTGTGCCAGGCTGGGGACCAAACCTATGTCCCAGCACGCCCAAGATGCCATTGATCCTGTTGTGCCACAGTGGGCAAGGGTGCTTTTAAGAAATGGGAAAATGTTATATTTTGCCATAAGTAAGCAATTTTTTTTTCTGGCAGACTTTGTGATGCAATAAAAAAAACTTTGATGTTGAAAACATGAGTTAAAATCCAGCCTTTACCATGGGCTAGCTTCCAGGTCTCAGGATGTCACTTACCTGCTTTTGTCCTCTTATCAATTAATGTGGGAAGGATACTTAGAACTTTGATATACAGTAAGCACATAGAAAGTATTAGGTGTTATCATTAGTGATGATAAGTTGAAATCAGAATGAAGTAATCATAATTCAGGCATACAAAAATGGAGTCAGGTGGCCACTGAGGACCTAGTCTCAGACACATCCTTGTACCACTGAGAAAGCTCAGGTTATTCTTAATCTATATCTAACCCAAGGACAGCAGCCATTATCAAAATAGTATCTGTTACCTTGTATCTCATGGTTGCTCTCCCTCCCACAACTATGCAATCATTTCAGACTCCAATTCTTGCTTAACAAGCACCCTTACTTCTTGCCAGCTCCAATTACAATTCTTGATATACAACTCATGTAACTGTGGCCTTGCAGTTTTTGCCTTTATAAGCTTCCTCCACTTTGCAGTCCAGAGGAACACAATTCAAGCACATTTTGTATCTGTGTCTTCTAGATTGCTGCCCTACCAAGCCCCAAGTAAACACCTCTATTTCTATCAAGTTTCTGTTTCTGAAATTTTGGTTAACATTATTGTTTATTACTATTATTGCCATCATTATTTTGTAACATAGGTATTAACATTTACTTCGCAAGGTTTTTGAGAGTATTCAACACATTTCAATAAAATAATAGAGAGCTAAGCAGTGCCTAGTGCAATGGAGAGGCTACATTGGTATCTACCAATTTCTTAGTCTCATTACTCAGAGATTTGGGAAACGTGTAGGACCTAGATTTTAAGTTACCCAAGTGGTTCTAGTTTATACAGCCTTGGGAACAATTAACCTAATACCCTAAAAACTGTGTTAGGAAAATTAGCTCTTCTTATATTTATTGAGCCTTTACCATTTCCAGGTATAGGAATGAGTCCTAAAGGGGGAAAAAAAAAGAGAGAGAGAGAGAGAGAGGGAGAGAGAGAAATGGTGTTTGTCCTTAAGAATTTATCATCTAGATGAAAATGAAGTATATGTATTAAAACCAAGTAAAACAAATGATTTGTGCATTGTATAGGTCAGACTTGAAAATTTGTATGGAAGTTGAGAAAAGTTAGAGGGCTTATTATACTCAGGTAGATGCAAACTAAAAAGGTAATTGGAGTGGCCTTTTGAGCCTGCCCTGAAATTATACCTTGCTTTTTTTTTTAATCCTAAAATTTGCTTTCCAACTCTTTTATGATTTTCAACAAAGAAACAGCTTAAACATTTTGAAGATGTTTCTCCCATTTCCCATGAATAATGATGATTTCCTATAGGAAACTCATTCTAATATAAAATATATTTATTTTCATCTTACATAAAAAGAAACATACATCCAAGGAACCTCAGTTGCTTCTCAAAGAGGATTGCAAGTTTTATTTATAATGAAAATTTTTTTCAACATTTCATATTCACTGCAAGTTCTTATCAACAGATGTTATTGATTTATAGTGTTAGTCTAAAAAAGAAATTTAGGTTTGACTCATGGTCTTTCTTGACATAATGTAACAGAATATGTCCTTTAAAATTTACTTGATAGAGAAAGAGAAACATTTTAAGAGCAGAAAAAAATGCAGAATTTTAAACTTAGATGGGAAGACTTAGGTCACTAAGCCTTATTCTGAGTGACCAGAATTCAATCAGTACAACTTCAGGGGGAAAAAATAAAACAAAACTCCTTATACCAACTAGAATTAAAATAAGGGGCTTTTATCTACTTATCAGTGGCAGAGGTGCAGCCCATATCTCTGGGGAAATGCCAAAGCTGATGACCAGAGAGCTTATTGTTTCTTGAAGCTCTGTTCTCTGAATTTATAGTCCAAAATCAACAGAATTGGTTATAAACCCCAAGGAAGAGTTGATTCATAGAAAGTGAGAGTCAAAAGTCTGCATGAGCTCATTGAAAAAGAAATAAAACAGAGCAAAACAAAATAATAGAGGAATTGAGTTCTTCCTCTGACATTCTTTTTCTTATGTGGCTCAGTGTTGATCAGTGATTCTTGATGGAGAATAGTTTTCCTTCACCAAAGAGAGTTAGCCACTCTACCTTCAGAAGGCAAACACCTGGAGTGGGGAAGGATGCAAAGACTCCTACCTGTCCAGCCAGAGAAATGGAATCAGTCCTGCTGGACAGTGAGGTGACACTTGGCCCTTATAGGGCATTGCCATTTTTTTTGTAATGACAAAATCTATAATGTGACCAAGAGAGTGGGTGGCAGCGAGATGGTGGAGGAAGGAAATTTTAGGAGTGAGGAAACTACAAATGAAAAACCGGGCTGTCAGATGAAATTCTGAATTCACCAAAAGAAGGGTAGGTTGGAACGAAATCCCCTGTCCTTAACTTCTGCATAGAATCCAATATCATTATGTCCACTTAACAGTGTTTTCTTTTGTTTTACTTTTGTCAGTATTTTCCCCATCAGTTCTTTCCTGCTGCTAAATTCACGTTCCTGGGAACCATATTTGCTATTATTCCTTTGCTCAAAACCTATCATGGCCACTTCCTGTTGGTAGAAGTAGAGGGGGGAAAGTTTCTTGTTCTGTATTTCCAGGTCTTCTGAAATGCCTGTCCTTTCCACCATATCTAAATCAGCTTTCCCTTTTACTCTCTGTTCTTTGTCCTCTTATCTTGTTAATGTCTCTTTAGAGGTGTGCAAGGCCTTCAAAATCATTGCCTGTATGAATTAATGGCCAAGAAAGGTAATAATAAAAACCTGAAGATGATCCACAGGCATTGTTTTGAAGGGAAGCCATACCAAGACTAGTATGTTAGTAACTGAAGACATTGGTGGTAGCCCAGAATCCATTGTCTAGTAATTATTTGAATGGATAAAACACCAACAGATGCTTTTCTACTTCCAAACAACTTTCTTTTCTTTCTTGCTGTCTGGCTCTTAAGGGTTCTTGGGTAGGCTTTCCATAAAAAGGCCAAAAATGGTTTTGTTCACGTCCAAGAATCTTGTCTCTTCATCATCCCTACAGTTTTGAATTTCTCAGTCACAGCTCATGAATTCCATAATTCTACAAATTCATTCTCTGCCCATATTCAATATCTGATATTCCACGTTCATTGATCCAGTTAGTCTTCACACATTTAATATTCCTTGATAATTCTTGAGTAACACAAACATTCAGCATATTCTTATACCAATATACCTGATGATTCTTCTCAGTGAGTCCAACTATCAGTCTATTTTAGGATGGTTTTTGTTCCCATTAAATATGAAATGTTTATTTTTCTGATTATTTGTATCCAGCTCTACATGTTCTTTATAGAAAATTAGGAAAATAGCTAGAAATGAAAACCAAGACAAAAAAAACTTAAAAACTCCACTATTGATTGAACCCAGTGATGAACATCGTTTTGTTATCTACCTTCTCAGTCTTAAATTTTTTTTCAGCTTTGTTTATGTAATAGGGTGAGTAATTAGGAAATAAATGTGTATGAGCATATCTTTCCCCCCCTTCCACCAAAAGGAAAGAGAATTAGTTTTCTTATTACTGCCTCCCAACCATGGGAAAATCAAGAGCTTTGGGGCCTAATTCCCTTTATGAGGATTCAGTGTGTTGCCAAAGGGAGGTGTTTGAGAGAGTCAGAAGCAAAGCTCCAGGGGAAATTTAGTGCTTCCCCCTGGACTGGGGAGCAATGAAGATTGAGATCTTTAGATTGGGAAATAGTTATCGGGTTCCAAATGTGTGCCAGTGTGGAAGACTGCCATGATAAATATCCCCAGAGCTTCCAGAAGCAGTAGTGTCTGAGAGACAAATGGTAGGGACCAGACTTGCTGGGAATATCCTGTAGCTTAGTTGCACTGAGAAAATGATAAATATTATAGACTAATAACTCAATCCCTCCATCTATTTTCTGTAACCACTGAAGTCCAATATTATTTTTCAGTTCCTTTGAGGGAGAAGGAGGCCCTAATAATGACAATGAGTGAGAAGTGGATTGAAGAATGTTAAATCAAAATTAGAGAATAGGAATGAATCATTTCATATAGCCTGATGTTAGTATCTAAAATTCTTTCTCTCTGCCTCTCTGTCTTTGTCTGTCAGTCTGTGTTCTCTCTCTCTCTACACACACAGACACACCCAATGTCTATGTGCATAAAACAAACTTAAATTCATAATTTACATACTGATTTTAATGCGCTTTTATTTTTTAGAAAAATTAAATGATAATTTCCCAGTTGCAAGTACTCTCACATATAATATTTCATGGCTCCATAGTCTTACACCATCTATGTAGCTGTTGTAGACTTTATTATCAGTTCTCCTAATGATGGTAGAACATGGTTGTTTCTGATAGCCTCTGTTCTGAAGCTGCTGCAGTGAACATACTTCTCACCTACAGCTTTGTGGGCAGCTCTCATTTCTTCTTTAGAGTCCATATATCCTTGGAAGTGAAATTGCTGAATTAGAATATTCTTTTTTTTTTTTTTTTGTCTTTTTGCCTTTATCTAGAGCCACACCTGCGCAGGCATATGGAGGGTCCCAGGCTAGGGGTCTAACAGGAGCTGTAGCTGCTGGCCTTCGCCACAGCCACAGCAACGCGGGATCCAAATCGTGTCTGCAACGTACACCACAGCTCAAGCAACACCGGATCCTTAACCTACTGAGCAAGGCCAGGGATCGAACCCGCAAACTCATAGTTCTTAGTCGGATTCGTTAACCACTGAGTCACGAAGGGAACTCCCTGAATTAGAATATTCTTTTGTAGATTTTTTGATACCTAATTCCAAATCACCCTCAGGAACACTTGTAATAACTTACATCACACCAACAGTGTGTGTGAGAGTGCCATGTTCCCCTACATCTGAGACGGGATTAAAGATTTGAACCATGTCACTTCTGAGGAATCACTTCTGATATATTCTTGACAAGTTCTAATGACACAGAATTGTGAGGGAGTAATAACAATGAGTTTTCAAAAAAAATAGAATGAAATAGATTCTGAAAATTGCTTAACAAAATTGATGTTGATTTCTGGGAAAAAAATTCTAGAATAGATGCTACTAGAAATCTTATGACTGCTTGAACTTTCATTTGGCGTCACAGGTTTACTTGAATAACTAATCACATCAGCACACAGTCAATTTAATGACATTTTCATCCCTTAATAGAAATCTGTTTAATTAGGTGCTATTGGACTAACTGTGTCTATTTAAAGAATGTCCTTTATTCTTCTTCCTGGATTTGGAGATCTTGATAACTGTTGTTTTAAGATATTTTTGCATCACGCAGGGTGTTTGGCAGGCAATGACTCACTAATAAAACCATCTATGTCTTAGACAAGTCATTCATTGGGACTGATTGGCCCCTAAGATCATGAGTAAAAATTGTGGGGTAATATCAAAATGAATAACTGACGGAATATGGTGATTCATTGATTATCTTTAAAAAGCTGTATTCATAATGTCAGAATCTTCTCATCTCTCATCTGATTATGGGGAACTGGAAGATGAAACCCTGGTATATAGCCCATTAAGAAGATTTGGAAACATGCTAACTCCCAAAATATCTTTACTTTATTTAGGTCCAGATGGGATCAATGATAAGTACTTAAAGTAAAATCATTCTAAAAATAACGATCATGTTTTCCTATTGAAATACAGTGTGGTTGAGAAAGATGAGGATTCTGGGTTTATAATGGAAAAGTTGCTGCCACCCAGAGGAAGGCTTGTCACTGATCTCTCAGGTTCTAGATGGCTTTCAAATGGTCTGAGTCTTGGCAAGAATTCAGCTAAGAAAAATTCCTGAAAGTGATCCTTTAAAACAGCTTGTCATGTTATAGGTTGTTCTTGGATAATTGTCATGAGAATTCTTGGGGCAATTTATGGACCCCACCTGTCCATGGAAAAAATGAAATAATGTTTTCAAGTCTTCCATGAGATCAAAATTTAAACAGATGTATTTTATCTTAAAAAGCAAGATGAGGGAGATTCTAGAAAACCAGTAAAGGAAGTATAGTTCAAGTAACTTCCCAATCCCCATAGATACAGCAAAACTAAAAACTAATGAATAATAAAAATAGTATTTCCTCTAACTCCAAATTACAATTTGTAAAAAAGAATAATAATAATCCACCAACAACTTCTAGAACTTCCCACTGTCAGAATTTCTGATGGAAGGAGCAGAAATGGAGTGACTGAAGAATGGAGTGACCCAAGAATATAGAATCCCTAATAACCAGGTACACACTGAAAAGCATGAAGTGCTAACTTGAGAAAAACATCTAAAATCCTTCATGATGACTGATGTCTGTGACTAGTAGTAACCTTCATGAGACCAGCGGCAAACTTCTGTGAAATGTGTGCATGCCCGTGGCTGCATGCACCTCCCTCTTCACCTTTATTGCGCATACTCTGATATTCTCTCTTTCCTCTTTGGGGTGATAGTTAAGTGGACAAAACAAAAGATGTCAAGGTCAGAGTTCCTGTCATGGCACAGTGGTTAACGAATCCAACTAGGAACCATGAGGTTGCAGGTTCGATCCCTGGCCTTGCTCAGTGGGTTAACAATCCGGATTTGCCGTGAGCTGTGGTGTAGATCACAGACGTGTCTCGGATCCTGCGTTGCTGTGGCTGTGGTGTAGACCAGCGGCTACAGCTCCAATTAGACCCCTAGCCTGGGAACCTCCACATGCCGTGGGTGGGGCCCTAAAATGACAAAAGCCCCCCCCCAAAAAAAAAGATGTCAAGGTCATCTGTGAATGCAGTCACCTCCAAGTCCTTGAAAAGTCAGGATACTGGCCCCAGTGGCTAAGGTGCATATCAAAGGAATGAAGGAATGATTTCAGTGACCCCAGACCTCTTTTGTTCCTGCTACCTTACCTTTGTTGCAAAAACTTCTGTATATACACTAGATCCCTCCTCACCTTCTGGGAGTGATTTCTCAGGGCTACCTGAGATTCTGTCTCCCCAGGCTTAAGTCCTAATTTTGCCCCAAATAAAACTTAACTCTCAACTTTCAGGTTGTACATTTTTTAAGTCAACAGTAGCATGTATTCATTTCTAATATACAATGTAATTTATGTATTTACTATGTTTATTGTGTATGGCTTGTCTCCACTGCTAGAATGTGAGCTTCAGGAGCACAGGAACCTTTCTCTAGAATTCACTGATGTAGCTCAAATACCTAGAACACTTAGAAGATACTCAAAATATAAGTTTGGATGAATTGTTGAATTTCATTAAACTACTAAGAACTAAAGGTTTACTTTTTTAGTTTGGTTTAACATAGCTAAAGATACAACCTGGTACTTACAGTAAAGAAAACCATATTAAACTCAGCTGAAACCTGTTAGAGATACCTTCACTGGACTTCAATTTATATACTTCCATCTAAATCCAGAGAGAAAGAGGCTCTATAGATTCTCCTTCAGTGCCATAAGGATTTAATTACAAGGTAGTCATGACCCAACAATCTTATGCTTGGGCATATATTTGGACAAAACTTTCATTGAAAAAGATACATGCACCTCTACATTCATTGCGACAGTATTCAGAATAGTCAAGACATGGAAACAACCTAAATGTCCATCAACGGACGGATAGATTAAGTATATGTGGAACATATACACAATGGACTACTACTCAGCCATAAAGAACAAAATAATGCCACTTGCAGCAACATGGGTGAAACTAGAGACTCTCATACTAAGTGAAGTAGGTCAGAAAGAGAAAGACAATTACCATATGATATCACATGTCTGGAATCTAATATATGCCACAAATAAACCTTTCCACAGAAAAGAAACTCATGGATTTTGAGAACAGACTTGTGGTTGCCAGAGGTGAAGGAGCGGGATGGACTGGGAGTTTGGGGTTAATAGATGCAGGCTATTGCATTTGGAGTGGATAAGCAATGAGGTCCTGCTGTATAGCACAGGGAACTATATCTAGTCACTTGTGATGGAGGACAATGTGAGAAAAATTATATATATATATATTTATATATATATATATGAATGACTGGGTCACTTTGCTATACAGTAGAAATTGACAGAACACTAAATCTGCTATAACGAAAAAAATAAAAATCTCAAAAAAGGGAGTAATCAGGTGCATAAAATGAACTTTCAAGTTTTAGATTATTACCTGCAAAGGCCAAAAGAAAACAGTGTAAAATAAAAACAAATTACAGGCAGACTTTGCTTTATTGTGCTTCACAAATACTGCATTTTTTTTTTTACAAATTGACATTTTGTAGCAACCATATAAAGAGCAAGTCTATCAGTGCCTTTTTTCCAATAGCTTTTTTTTTTAATTGTTATTTACATTGCTTTTTTAGGAATAATACTATTGCACACTTAATAGACTACAGTATAGTATAAACTTTTGTATGCACTGGTAAACCAAAAAAAATTCATGACTTGCTTTATTGTAATACTTTATTGTAGTGGTCTGGAACTGAATCCACAATATCTATCTCTAAGGTATGCCTCAAAGCACAAAAGAATCTTGTAGAACAGTGAGAATAACTATACTTATCTACCCTATACTGTTTCTAGGAAATTATTTTTTTTAAATTGATCCCTCAAAGACTCTTTTTGTAAAGCAGCAAAAAAAAATACTATTTGAAATTGGTATTATATACTAAAATGCTCTATTTTTGTAATCTAATTTTGAGAAAATGTTGTTTTGTAAAGCATGTTCCCAGTAGAAAGACAATTTATGCCCTTGAATCCAAAGAGGGGTTTTTATTTAGTGTTTAAAATTAGGCTTTAAAAAAATAATAATTTAAAGAAGTGTTCCATTTCTCATTCTAAAAATTTAGTTTCCTTATGTATGCACATTGTACAGTTTTCAGCAGTAATTGTAGACCTTTGTCATTGGAGTGGGGGGAGTAACCAAGCATCAGAGCTTCTGTGTCACATGACTCTAATTCATCCTTCCCGATAATACCTTCCAGCCTCACCTGTTAACTGGTGGTCTGGCCATATGGATGATATTAACATGTCCATTTCCCACTAGTTTCCTGTTTGTCTCAGCCAGTAGGGAGCTCTGACAGGAGATTGGAATGAGGTGTGGGTGAAATGAGTGCATCTATTTCCCTTGGCTCTCTGAAAGCTTGTCTTGATCTGGCTGCCTTTAAAGTCACTGTCTCTTGGTCAATGCCCCTGTGAAGGGTGATGACTCTACCAAAATAACATGTGAAATTGCATTTTCTTGGATAGATCTTCATTTCCTCCTGTTACTTAATTTGCATTCCTAGTAAAGTTGACCATAGTTTCATACTCCTGTTCCTTTCTTCATTTTTCTACTGGGTTATTCAGTTGTAGAATTTACCTAAAAATTCAGAATAACAATTCTTTTTGGTTGCGGGCATTGCAAATAACTTGTTTTGGTCTTTGACTCACCTTTTAAGTTTATTTGTGGGCTCCTTGTAACAACTAAAAATTTAATTTTAATGCATTAAAGTTAGTAATCTTTTACTTGTGGTTTGTCCTTTGTGTTTTATGAAAAGGCTTCTTTTCTATCCATGTGTAAAAGATAGTTTCTTATTTATTTTAATAAGAAATATTTTCTTAAATATTAAAATTTTGTTTTTGACATTTGGGACATTAAACATTTATTTATTCAGACTCATCGAAACCCTACAGAAACAGCAATGAAAAAAATGAATAAAACCTCACCTCATTGTTTTCATTAGTATTATTTTGCACTCATCTATACTGGGCATCATATTGAGTTTTAAAAGATACGAGATGTACCTTTAGAAAACCTTAGACTGAATTACAATCTGCCACTTGCCTGCTGTGTGTCTTTGAGTTGCATAATCATATTTATTCATTTATAAAACTGGAGTAATTATAAAATTTCTCACACTAGATTAACAATTAAATTATTGTGATTATACTTCACAAATTGTCAAGTTATAAACTTTGTAATTAATATTCTTTATTGAATTTTTAATCAAAACACTCCCTGTTTAAAATACTGACTGGCATTAGTTCTATATTCATTCATTAAACTAATATTTGTTGATCAGCTAACATTAGCTCATTTCACTTATACAAATCTCTCTTCCTCAGAGTAAATTTTAGAGCAGCTTAGGTAAAAAGAAGAAAAGCAATAGTTATCATTCTGCTTCAAAACTGCTACAAATGAAAAATGTATTTAGTGTCTACATAAGATTAAACATTTGAAAAATATTAAAACATCAATTTATTATCCACATGTTTTAAATGTTTTTAAGTTTCTACCTAGATGCCTGTTTGAGCATCTACATGATAAAAATCTATTTTATAGTCAATTACCATTTAAGACCCATAAGCATAGCCAGTACTCTGCCACTTTGAAAACCGTATGGTAAAATTGATCCACTCTGGTATGTAAGATTCTGGAAATAGCAGGATCTTCAGTAATATCAACCACCCATTTTGGCACCCATATCAACCGACTCAGATTGACTGAGGAGCAATTTTATGAACTCTGTGGGGAGTGTATACTGTTAATATCTGAAAACATCAGCTGCCAAGTGGCCCACTTTGGTCATTCAGCCTTAGAAGAGAAGCACATACAAATCAGTGTGTTCACATTGTTACCATGGTGACCACTCTGCTAAATGGAAATCCTGAAAAATGCCCATCATAAGGTTGTATGTTGTCTTAAAATCATGAGTAGTAAAACATACGTTTATATCACAGATTTGGTCTCACTAGGGGTTGAGTTTATGTTCCTAATGTGCGGCCAGATGCTTTATATCACTCTCTTTTCATGAGTAGAAAGTTCGCTACACTGACATTCTTGTTTATGAATATTAGCATACATCTGTTTCCACAGAGTATTTTAAATTGATTCCATGTAGCTGTCTGTGTGGAGGGAAAAAAAATCTCTGAAATACACCAACCAAGTCCTTGAAAAACTGTTACGTATACAAAATGTATCTTTTTAAACAGTTTATTTATTAATTTTATATTGAGATATAGTTGACATACCAGATTGTGTGAGCTTAAGGTGTACAGTGTGTTAATTTGATATATTTATATACTGCAATATGAATACCACCATAGTGTTAGCTAATTTCTCTCTCATGTCCATAATTATCATTTCTTTTTGTTGTGAGAACTTTTAAGATCTAGTCTTTTAGCAACTTTGAGGCATATAAAACTATACTGTTAACTATAATCACTAGTTTATAATGATCTCCGGTACTTATTCATCTTCTCATTGCAAGTTCATACCCTTTAATGAACATCTCCCCAATTTACCCAACCCCCAACCCCTGATAATCACTATTCTACTCTCTGTGTCTATAAGTTTGCCCTTTTTTAGATTTCACATACACATGCTATCACATAGTATTTATCATTCTCTCTGACTTATTAACATAATGCCCTCAAGGTTCATGTTATCACAAATAGGATGACTTCTTTCTTTCTCATGTCTGAATAATATTCCATCATAGAGAGCCCAGAAATAAGCCTAGATAGATAGATAGATATAGGGAGAGAGAGAGAGAGGGAGATAAGAGAGATATGAAGAGGGGGAGATAGGGAGAGAGAGAGATAGATACTATCATATAGATATGTCTATATGCTGTATCTATCTATATGATAGCATCTGTTTATCTGTCTACCTATCTATCTGTCTATCTATCTGTTTTGTTTATGCCTCCATGTATGGGGACCTAGGTTATTTCCATATCTTAGTTATTGCAAATAATACTTCAGTAAACATGGGAGTGCAGCTAGCTCTTCAATATCCTGATTTCATTTCCTTTGGATATATACCCAGAAATGGAATTGATGGAGCAAATTTTCTCCATTTAAAATTTTTGTAGGAATCTTCTTTCTGTTTTCCATAGTGGCTGAACCAATTTATGTTTACATACTGAATAGCACACAATTCTCCACATTCTCACCATCACTAGTTAACTCTTGTCTTCTTGTTGATGGTCAGTCTAACAGGGCTGAGGTGATAATCTTAATGCGGCTTTGATTTCCATTTCCCTGATTATGAGTAACGTTGAGAATCTTTTCCATGTACCTGTTGTATGTCTTCTTTAGGAGAATATCTATCCATTCCTCTGTCCATTTTTAATTTATTTGCTGTCTTATTGAGTTATATGAGTTCTTTATATATTTTGGATATTAATCCTTTACCCAGTATATGGTTTACAAATACTTTCTCTCATTCCATAGGCTGCCTTTTCATTTTGTTGTTTCTTTTGCTGTAAGATTTATAGTTTGATGTAGTCCCATTTGCTTATTTTATTTCTTGTGCTTTTGATGTCATATTCAAAAAGCTAGAGCCAAGATCATTTTCAAAGCTTTCCCTTATGCTTTCCTCTAGAAGTTTTATAGTTTCAGGTCTTATGTTAATTTTTTTAAATCAATTTTGAACTTTATTTTTGTAAGCAGTATAGTATAGGAGTCCATTTTCATTTTTCTGAGTGTTATTATCCAGTTTTCTCAGCACCACTTATTGAAGAGACTATCTTTTCCCCACTGAGTATTTTTGACTTTTTTGTCAAATGTTAGTTGAGTATAGATATTAATATAGATATAAACAAAATAGAGAGCCCAGAAAGTGTTACATGCATAAAATATATTATTTTTATGCCAGTGCCCTACTGTTTTAATTGCTATAGCATTTTAGTATAGTTTGAAACCAGAAAGTGTAGTAGTTCCCATTGTGGCTCAGTGGGTTACAAACCCAACTAGTATGCATGAGGATGCAGGTTCAATCCCTGGACTCGCTCAGTGGGTTAAGGTTCTGGCATTGCTGTGAGCTGTAGTGTAGGTCACAGGCACAGCTTGGAACATGCATTATTGTGGTTGTGGCATAGGCTGGCAGTTGCAGCTCTGATTTGACCCCTAGACTTCCAATCTGACAACCTGGGGACTTCCATATGCCACGGGTGCAGCCCTAAAAAGAAAAAAAAAAAATGTGATGCTTCCTCCAGTCTTCTTTTTCTCAATTTTGCTTTGGCTATTTATGACTCCATATACATTTTAGGATTGTTTTTTATATTTCTGTAATAGAATAGAATTGGAATTCTGATAGGGGTTAAGGTGAAACTATAAATGGTTAATTACTTCTTACCATACGTAAATGAGATATCTTTCCATTTGTATCTTCTATAATTACTTTCATCAAAATCTTATAGTTTTCATCATACCGATCTTCTACTTTCTCGGTAAAATTTGAGTATTTTATTAGTTTTGATGCTATTATGAATGACGTTATTATTGAAGATATTTCATTGTTAGCGTACAGAAGCACAACTGATTTCCACACTTTGATTTCATATTCTTCAACTTTATTGAATTTATATGTTAGTTCCAACAGTTTTTATTGAGTTTGGAGGATTTTTTATATGTAAGATCATATTATCCGCAAATACTGGTAATTTTATTTTTTCTTTGCCAATTTGGATGCCTTTGATTTATCTTACCTTGATTGTTCTGACTGGGACTTCTTGGACTATGTTGAATAAGAATGATGAGTGTGGGCATCCTTATCTTGTTCCTGATCTAGAGGAAAATCTTTCAACATTTCACAGTTGAGTATGAAGTTAGCTGTGGCCCTTGTTTTCTATGGCCTTTATTATATTATGTTCCTTCTGTAGCTAATGTGTTCGTTTTATGAGATAATGAAAGGATGCTGTATTTTGTCAAATGCTTTTTATGCATCTATTGAGATGATCATGTCATTTTATCTTTCATTCTCTTAATGTGGTGTTTCACATTCATTAATTTATATGTGTTGAAGAGTCCCTGCATCCTCAGGAAATCCCAATTGATTTTGATACACAATCAAAATTGTCTGGTTGAATTTGATTTGCTAATCTTTTATTGAGAATTTCCACATCTATATTCATGAGAAATATATGTTTATAGTTTTCTTGTTGCATCCTTTTCTGGTTTTAGTTTTAGCATCTTAATAAACGGCTGTTCAATGTCTTAAATAGGTAAAAAGTACTAACAATATAAAAGGGAATACTGTGTATGTCTGATCATCATTAGAAATAGCTTAAATAATAAATGTAAATTGAGACATTTTTGATATTCCTCTTCTCTAAATTTGTATAGCATTTTATATATTTTTCTTGAGTCTTACAAAATGTGATGATACATTTAAGGTAAGTTATTGTTATCCGTATTTTGTACATGATAGAAATATCCCTGCATATCATTCAGAATAGAGCTGGTTATGTTGTAGTAACAAATAATCCTAAAATTATAGTGATTAAATAAAAAAACATTTTAATTCTCATGTATGCTTCATGTCTACCTTGAATTGTTAGGGCTTCTGTTCCATGTTGTCTTCAGAATAGGGAGCAGGTTGCTGGAGGCTTCACTCTCTGGGGTTTGGCAGAGGTCAAGGAAGGACAATTCACACAATTCAAAGTGAAAGTCACACATTTTACCAGCCAAAGGCAATCACAGACCATGTGCAGTTTCACGTAAGCTGGGAAGCACAATCTTACTCTATGATCAGGAGGAGGAAAATCAGAAATACTAAATGGATAGCACTAGGCTGTTAGATATCGGGACTGAAGTCAGGATTCATACTACCATACTTAACATTCTGCTTGATGGTTTAAGCCAAAATGCCTAAACTGTTGGGAAAATAAGGTAAATAACCTTCACATGACTATTCAATTTAACGAAACAGGAGTGGAATTTTGTGTCATAATTCAAATATTACAGAATTTATGTTTATTGCAAATTCTTGTGGGGGGTGGTTGAATTTGAAATTGATCTTAAAATACTGGTAGAATTTGGAAAGCTATAGCTGGGGAAGGGCTGATAAAAAAGATATTTTAGGTGATGTCGATGATGGAAAAGAAAAAAAGTGTTATACAAAGAAGTCCCTGTAAACTTTAATTTATTTGAACTCAATTATAAGAAGTCTGGGAGTTCCCATCGTGGCTCAGCAGAAACCAATCTGACTGGCATCCATGAGGATGCAGGTTCGATCCCTGGCCTCGCTCAGTGGGTTAAGGATCTGACGCTGCCGTGAGCTGCAGTGGATACGGCTCAGATCTGGCATTGCTGTGGCTGTGGCATAAACTGGCAGCTGCAGCTATGATTTGAACCCCTAGCCTGGGAATGTCCATATGCTGCAGGTGTGGCCCTGAAAAAAAAAAATTCAATTATAAGAAGTCTGGTGGTATGAAAGAGAAATAGAGATAGAAGTAGAGAGAGAAGATGGGTGAGGATGGTGGGGAGCAGAAGGGAGGGGAAGGAGAGGAGAGGGGAGAGAGGGAATAAATTTAAACCATGTTGCTGCTTCCATCCCCTATTGCACTGAGAGCCATATGTCCTATGTCCTAGTG
>PVHT020003785.1:3189460-3269636 GCA_004024745.2 Catagonus wagneri
GACTAGAAACCATGAGGTTGTGGGTTCGATCCCTGGCGTTGCTCAGAGGGTTAACAATCTGGCATTGCTGTGAGCTGTGGTGTAGGTCGCAGACATGGCTCAGATCTGACGTTGTTGTGGCTCTGGCGTAGGCTGGCAGCAACAGCTTGGATTAGACCCTAAGCCTGGGAACCTCCATATGCCATAGGTGTGGCCATAGAAAAAAAAAAAAAAAAAAAGGAAGAAAGAAAAATATAGTTCCATTTTTAACAATTTTATGGTACTTGAGGAAAAAAGATTTAGAGTCCAAATTACCCAGATTTAAAATAGAGACTTGGTGGGAGTTCCTGTTATGGCTCAGGGGTAATGAACCTGACTAGTATCCATGAGGATGTGGGTTCAGTCCCTGGCCTCTCTCATTGCCTGAA
This sequence comes from Catagonus wagneri, assembly GCA_004024745.2. Lineage (NCBI taxonomy): Eukaryota > Metazoa > Chordata > Mammalia > Artiodactyla > Tayassuidae > Catagonus > Catagonus wagneri. Next base: position 3,189,868 of record PVHT020003785.1, read on the forward strand.
GGATCCTGCTTTCCAGTGAGCTGTGGTGTAGGTTGGCCTCAGACGTGGCTCAGATCCCACGTTGCTGTGGCTGTGGTGTAGTTTGGCAGCTGCAGCTCCGATTTGACCCTAGCCTAGGGTCAAACTTCCATATGCCACAAGTGAGGCCTTAAAATGCAAAATAAAAATAAATAAATAAATAAATAAATTTAAATAAAATAGAGGTGGTGAAAATGACAATTATTTTCGTACTTGGAGTTGATTTCTTACAATTTGCATTTCATACTCTATTTCAGAAAGCTTGACTTATGAACAAGTGGGTTTACTCCAATGAGATATTTTAGTGTTAGGAAGGGACTTTGGAAACCCCAGAGCCTAAAACTTTCATTTGATAGTTGAGAATACTGAAAGGAATATTTAACTAAGTCTTATAGTAGCTTAATTGGCAGAACACTCTCCAAGAGTGGATCTTGCTTAGTTTTTGGCAATTGATTTGGGATTATTTATTTACTGTCTCCTTAAAAGTGTTGTTCAAGTCCCTGGGCCTCAGGCTAGTGCCTAGAATGAAGAGAGAGTTGGGGAGAGAAGAACTAGAGGAGAAAGGAGAAGTGCTTGACAAAGGATGTGTCAATACATCAACCCAGCAGTGAGTCCAGAGTAATAATATTTATCTTCAACTCTGGCTAAAAATACACTTGCAGAGGTGATAGCTCTTCTGTGTCATTTATAAACTATGGGTCTAAGCAAAACAGGTATTTTTCTCACTGCATGCTGGGGATTCCATATTGCATAAGAATATGCATGCCTTGTATGGGGTCAGTGATGAATGGAATATAGCAGAACTCCCTGGGCTGCATTTGGAAAAGGGGCAAGGCTGCAAGAAGTGTACCTGTTTAGCAGGAACCTTTTCTTTTCTTTCTCTAAGGTCACCGATGCTAAAGGCAGAGAGAACTGTGGTATTTTGATGAATTTCTATCTTCTCTTCTTCAACACAAAAATCCCCCTCGTTCTTAATTTGAGTAATAAATGGAATATTTGTATTTCTTAGACTAATATGAGAATTTTCCCCTTTGGCTCACCATTCTCACAAATAGGCTAATTTGAAGGAGGGGGTAATGAGAGAGTTCCTTTTAAGCCCATGAAAAAAGTGTTAATTATTCCTTTGACAAGACTTCTAACTCTTGGGAAACAACACTCCCTTTGATGGAACTGTTTCTGTCTGTGGCTGTTATCTGAAAGCAGCCACCTGGTTTCAGGTCAGAGGGGAAAGAGTTTAATTAAGTTTGCCTAATACTGATTTGATTTCAAAAGATGTACAAACACAAGAGTTGTGCCTGTGATCTACTTTTCTCATTCTCTCACACCTCACGCCACCCTCCCTTCCAGATGTTCTGGTTAACTTTTCACATTCTGGACTTCAGCTTAACATTTTTCTCCACCTAGAATTGTCTTATAACTGGAGTATACAGATTATGAAAGAAGATAGTGTTCCAAATGCCTTGACACAAGAGACTGAGCTTGCACTGATAAGCCAGTGTGGAAAAAGAGGAGCATTAAAGTAGTCAGTTAATTTAAAGTCAAACTGTTAATAGAAATAGTGGCCCAAACATTCATTTGGACATTTACTTATGATTCCTTGAATATCTGAGAATCTACTACAGCCAAGCATCCCACTAACAAGAATGGGTAGAATGGCGAGACACATTTAGTCCTTGCCTTCCCAGAGGTTATTAGCAAATATTGGAGAACGTTCTTATTTTAATTTGGAGCCCTGAGCATTAGTATTAGCTGTTCCTTCTGTACTTGTGTGTCCTTGGATCGGTCATTCTGTCTCTTTGTGACACAGTTTTCTCATCTATAAATCAAGGAGACTGGGTGTGACCTACAGCTGTCTTACCCAAAGCATGGTTCACTGCTCCTGTGCAGACAGTTCAGTTCTGGTCCTGACAAAGCTTAGCGCAAAAATTAAGAATGGACATTTAGAAATGTTCAACAAGATTTGACAGACTAATCCCATATATCTAGACTGTCATAAATATTGTAGGTTTGAATTGAAGTCTGTTTTACTATTTTATGTTTTATTATTTTTATTTTTAACTCAATGAATTTTATTACATTTATAGTTGTGCAGTGATCATCACGACCCAATTTTATAGCATTTCCATCCCAAACCCCCAGCCCATTCCCCCACCTGCAACCTGTCTCCTTTGTAAACCCTACGTTTTTCAAATTCTCTGAGTCAGTATCTGTTCTGCAGAGAAGTTTGTTGTGTCCTTTTCTTGGATTCCACATGTAAGTGATAGCATATGACATTAGTGTCTCACTGTCGAACTAACTTCACTTAGCATAATTTCTAGTTCCATCCATGTTGCTGCAAATGCCATTATTTCCTTCCTTTTAATGGCTGAGTAATATCTATTGTGTATATGTACCACATCTTCTTTATCCACTCCTCTGTCAAAGGACATTTAGTTTGTTTCCATGCCTTGGCTATTGTATAGAGTGCTGCAATGAACATCGGAGTACATGTGTATTTTGGAGTCATGGTTTTCTCTGGATATATGCCCAGGAGTGGGATTGCTGGATCAAATGATAATCCTATTTTTAGTTTTCTGAGGAATCTCCATACTGTTTTACACAGTGGCTGCAGCAATTTATAGTCCCACCAACAGTGTAATAGGTTCCCTTTTCTCCACACCCTCTCCACCATTTATTGTTTGTAGACTTTTTGATGATGCCATTCTGGCTGGTGTAAGGTGGTACCTCATAGTGGTTTTGATTTGCATTTCTCTAATAATTAGTGATACTGAACATCTTTTCATGTGTTTTATTATTTTACTTTTTGACTAAGCCGCTTTTGCAAAAGTATCCGTTAATGATGGATTGGGCAATGTAAACTGACCTATCATCACAGATAAGTAGGCATAAGAGAATTTTTATAAAGAGTTTCATAGACAAGACTACTAAAGAGCTGAAGTTTAAATGAGTGTATTAAAGCCTCTGAATAGATCTACAGAAAATAAACCTGTAGAACCTAGCATTTCCTGGACATACTGTGCCATGGAACTCTTTCTTTTCCCCAAAACATTTTTTCAGCACTGACCCCCTGTGCACGCACGCCTTCCTCACTCTTCATGGTTTCCGACATCGCTGCCAGGCTGGTCTGGTCCCCTGCCTGGATGCTCTCTTCACCTCTCTCAGGCTCTGATTCTGTTCCCCACAGAGTCACCCTCTTCATTTCATCACTTGCACACTAGCATCCTGCTGTGGGTCACTGACCCCCCAATAGCCCAGCACAGACCTCACTAGTGGCTTTAGGAAGGGATGAGAAAAAGAAAAGAGCCTGAGGAAAGTGTATTTTTTGTTAGAGATTTGTTAATCTCCTTTTCTTCACAGATAATGGTCAGTTTTTTCTCTGACTATAAATGCTAATATATTTTCTACTTATGTCAGTCATTGTATACTATTTCTAATGCTTACCACACCTTGTAAAATGAGTATTATATTTCCCTTCATACATAGGCAGAAAAAACACTCATAGAGTTTGAGTAATTTTCTAAAAGCTAGTAAATAAAAGCACAGAATTTGAATCCAAGTCTGTCAGGCTCTTTTCACCATGCCACAGCATCTCTATACTTCGAACCATCTAAACACCTAAGTCATTGTTGTCTCCTGATCAAGAGCCTCTTTAAGAATCAATAGAACTCTTCAGACATGCGTTATATGACACTTCTTCCTCAGGAAGAACAGGGATCAAAATTTGGGTTTTTAGTTTTAGGAATTGGGTAAATGATAACCCAAGACACTATCTATAAATATATCTTTAAAAAATGCAGGCAGAGTATTAAATCCATTGAGCAAAATACAAACATAGCCTATTCCTAAGATAAGGAAAATAACATTTTCGTGAATGTTTCCATGCAGCCTTTTTTCACAATTGTTTCTCAAAGATAATGAAAAATCCATTCACATCTTGTCCTGCTTTTTTTTTTTTTTTTTTTTTGAGAAGAGCAGGCTGGCTTCTTTATTCTAGTTTGTGTAGCTTCTAGAATGACTAGCTACTAAAAATGGTTTTTTTAAAAAAGAAAGGCCATTTGGGACACAGGAAAGAAAGAAGTGTCTGCAGATCTGATACGGTACTTGCTTCCTGTTCTCTGCCTGCCCAGTTAATGCAAACAATTAACTAGAAAGCATTTGAGCCTCCTAGTGGAGGAAAAACAGAAGGAAAAATACATAGGACATTTTCATATAGTTATTAAAGTTTTATATTTTTAAACTTTTCCCTCCCTTCTCCACCTAAAAGTTAGAGACTTTGGGGAGTTCTTATTAGAATTTTATTCCAATGGAAGTGAAGCAGAAAATCAAACCATACTATGATTTCTTTAAATAAACTGACTTTTTGAAATTTTTCAAAATTTCTAAGGCTGCAGCTCAAGTATGATTCTGAGGAGTAGAATTAGAAGTGAATTTGGTTTTCTTCTTTATACTTCTTCTGTGTTTTTCAAATATTGGACAATGAACATTCACTATTATTTTAATCAGATAAAAATTTTCATCAGTAGCTTCAAATGGATGTAAAAAGAATCATGTTTAAATGTGAGGGAAATGATCAAGTTTGCAGGTTATTGATATTAAAACTTTTTAAGAAACTGGACCTGAATTTGGATTTCTTTGATACATTTCTCCTTTATGTATGTATGTATGTATGTATGTATGTATGTATTTATTTAGTCTTTTGTCTTTTTAGGGCTGCACCCATGGCATATGGAAGTTCCCAGGCTAGGAGTCAAATTGGAGCTGTAGCTGCCAGCCTACACCACAACCACAGCAACATTGGATCTGAGGCATGTCTGCGACCAACACCATACTCATGGCAATTCTTAAGAGAGAAAGGCCAGGGATTGAACCCGCATCCTCATGGATCCAGTCAGGTTGGTTAACTACTGAGCCATGATGGTAACTCCCATACATTTCTCCTTTAAAACGTGAACGTGGTGGCATTTGTAGTCACATGACCCTACTGACACCATTTTTCATTAGCCTCAAAATAGGACTTTTATTTAAGGTTAAACAGGGGACATTTCCCCCTTTGAGAAGATTCCCTTCCTTTGGCTCTGATCCCTCTCCCTGGTGGGAAATTCCTTGTCCTTGGTTTGAGAATTGTATCAAATAGGGATTTAGCACAAAAGGAAGTTGGGGGGGGTGATATTTAGTGATTTTGATCAATGTAGAAAGAAAGCCAGAGCAGATGACTCCATGCAAACAGTCCACTCTAGAGCCAGGATTGGTTAACCCATCAGGCCTCTCCAATTAGATCCTCCATCGCTGCTGCCCCAAGTGATAGAGCTCATAATGTGAAAGGAAAAAGAGGCTTCTTTCAGCATAGTCCTGGAGGGAGGCCACATGCTCTTTCAGGCTGGTAGGTGGCTACTCATCTCAAAGGCTAGTATTCACCACTCTATTTTGACCATGACCAAGCAGCATCTTCTTTTCTATGAAAGTAGGGCTCTTGACTGGGGGAAGTCATAACCCATCATTTCTCTTGCCTCTGTGTGATACTGAATTGGAAAATAAACCCAGACTCTGCTCTTTCTGCTAGTCCCAAGAACTGCAGCTGGGAAATACAGGAGTTGCCACTAATCATATTCCAACATTTTGCTCTTTACAAATAAGTAGCAAAATAAATAGCACAAATGTGTTTCAGTGCTACCTGATAACGGGGAAAGGACTTTGAGGGATTTTAATAGAATCAGTGACTTCATCCATATGTGAACCATTCCAAGAAAATGTATTTGAAGCAGACAACAGCACATATGCCCTGAAAGGGCTGCTTTATTTAGATTACCACATGTCACTTTTCAAGATAGAAAGGCACTCATCTCTGGAAAGCCTTCTTAGGTAAATACAAAAGCTAAATGTTTGGAATCTTTCTCTCTGTGCATTTATTTATTATAACCCTTGTAATAAGTCCTTAAATTTGCATTTCTTCTCCATTAGCTTATCATCTGTTTAAGGTCTGGAGGTTTTAATCATCCTTGTTTGATTAAGAACATTTTCCAGAGGAAAGTAGGTGTTCAGATATATGTGTTCATTAGTAAAATAATAATTGCTAATGTTTATTGAGATCTTATGGCACAAATTAGTATGTCACATGGAGAATATCTTCTAGTTTCTATCAGATGGGCATTACTGCACAAATTGTACTGGTGGAGGGAGGCCCTAGGGTTTGAAATGGTTCCTGGACCAAGTCACATATTGGCATAAAGCAGGATAGGTAGCCTCACACAGGTGGGTTGGCATGGCCTGCCCACATCATTACAATCTCTTATGCTCACATGAAAGACAAATCAAAATCTACATTTATTTTTAAGGTCATTTATTGCAATATAGTAATATTTCTTAATCTCCTCAGAACTCCTGAAGGCTACTCTAGTTGAGAGGCCATATGATCAGGGAACCAAACAGTCCTGAGGTTGAATTCCAGCTTAGTCATTCACAAACTATAAGATTTAGCTTCTCTGAAATTCAGTTTGTTTACCTTTAAAGAGGATAATAGTAAACACTTGGCAGAATAAGAGGATTAGCATTAATGTAAAACATCCTTGGCACAAAAGAGCAATTCTTTTTTTCTTTTTTGGGAAGAAAGGGTCTATAATAACAATGCTTTCATATTTTAATTATTCTGGAAGTGAAACGTTTCTAAAATGAATTCCATGTGCTTTTGTTTTTTTTTAATAGGTTATGCTATATATAACTTTGTTTTTCTTGATGGACTCAGAATCAGTATTTCTGGCACTCAGTACAATGATGCTTAGGCTCTAATTAAGTGTTTGAGTCTTTTTTTCTCCCTGCTAAGTAACCTGAAATTTCTCGTACTGAAGGTTCATGTGTTTGCTTTTGCCTATCATTTTTTTAAATATAACTTTTACTTTCAATCAGCTCACTCTTTTCATAGAAGAGTCCCATATACCCTATTCACATTTGTTGTATGCTCACATGATGATTTTTAGAATTGTATGCAAAATCTGAGGTGTCATAGACCTGAAGATCTCCTAAAAATCAGACAAATATTTTAATATGTGAAAAATTTAAATATCCCTTTGGACTTCTATGAGGCTGCTACCTACCCCAAAGCCCTCTTTCCTGAGCCTTTGCTGTGTTCTTAACATGTGCTTTCATCAGATATATGGCAGTCTGTCCCCTTCTCTAAGTTGAGAAGTCATTTTTTCTGTCCATCAGTCATCTCGATCCCCGTTCCTCCTCCCACCCTCCGCATTCCACATTTCCAGACTGTTACCTCCCCTATTTCTGTGTTTCAAAATCTAAATCCGGCAGCCCTAGTTAACATTCAACCAACCATTTTTTTTATTACTTTTTATCAGCTGTCAAAATGCTGAATGCTAAACAATTGGTCAGTTGCCAAAAACAGCATTAGGAATGGAGATAGAAAAGGAGGTGATTAAACCAGCTCTGTGAATTATTCACTCTGATACATCATCTTGAAACCAGAAGATGGTGGCATTCAAATGTGCTTATAAAAACAATTCTTTGATCTTACCTTCTGTTTTTTTTTTCCCATCTGAATCATGGGGGAGTTGATACACCATTGCATTGATCAGGGAGATAAGAAGCCAGAGTTATCATGTGATGACACAGGAGCACCTCCAACAGTTCCTTAAGCTTTTATTCAAGGAACAGGACAGAGTTTAACATCAACCCAAGTTCAGATGAGTGCCTTTAGAGACTTTGCAGTAAGTCCTAGAGTAAGATTTGTACACAGCTATGTTTCAAGTCTCTAGTCTGACCTTGAGGTTGGTGGGTAATTTTTGATCCCTTGGCCTTTACCAGTTTCAAGATTGCAGCTGAGGCTACCACAACCTCGTCACTATACTCACCTTCTTTCCAATATCCAGTATCCCTAGAAGAGTTAACCGTCATAAATCAAAAAAGGCAAAAGAAGTCCATTTTAATTTGTTTTTATTTTAATAAATTTTATTTTTTAGAGAAGTTTGAGGTTCACAGTAAAATTGAGGGGAAGGTGCAAAGATTTTCCATATAGCCCCTGCCCTCAGACATGCATAGCCTCCACTGTATTAATATCCTCATCAGAGGAGTACATTGGTTACAACAGAAGAACCTACATGGACACATCAGTATGATCCCAAGGTCACAGTTTACTGCTGCAAATAGGCCTTTGTAATGTGGTGGTGAGGTCGGGGGCGGGGGGTGATATGCTGGGGGGTCAGTCTTTCAACTAGCTTATGACTCTGGACTATGAACTTCACACAGGCTTCTCAGTCCCCCTCACCCCCTTAAGGTGTGACAGGATGGCCAATGTGGGCTGGGGTTGGGCCTTTTCCTTCCCTCAGTTAAACTCTGATAAAACCTCAGAAGACTAGGTTCTGGTTAAATAGTTTCTCCTAAGTGTCAACTTTGTGACTGAATGATGTGGACTATTTCAAAGCAGTCCCTTTTCCTCTCCCTCTGCAGGAAGCATGGAGGGATATTTTCCCCCTGACATGCACCGTGAGAACCTCATAGAGATTGGAGAAGTAAAATTCACAAAATTGGGAGCCCCCACCCCATGATTGCCCCCACCGGGGATTTTTAACTGTCAGAGTTGTCCTCTCCGAGCCTCCAGAGATTTGTTAAGTACGATTTAGTTTGCTTTACCCCAGGACTGACTCCAGTGGAGGTTTCTGCCCTACTGAATGGTTTTTCTCTGAATTTACTTGCCAGTCTCCAATTTCGGAGATGGCGGTTTTCTTTATGACCCCTCTTCCCTTACGGATTTCAGGGGAGTTGCTGACGCTTTTTACTTGTTGTGGTTCAGACGGAGTAGTGACTTCCAAGCTTCTTATGTGATGGACTAGAAACTGGCAATCCCTTTTTTTCATTTTTATCCTTTTATTTTTGAAGATTCACTGTGTCAGTTATAAACATAATCTATGCATATGTCCTCCAATATTACCAAGAAGTACATAATAAAGAGTAAATCTTTGTCTTACACTGGTGCACCGCCCCCCTTGCTCTTCTCTTTGAAGACAACTTCTTTAAGCCATTCTTTGTGTCTCCTTCCAGAAATATTTTTTACCTACATAAGCATATATTGTAAAATAATTTTAATTATACCCATAATACACTCTTTATTTGGGGGTGCTGGTATCATAGAATGAATTGGAGAGTGTTTCTATTTTTCTAAAGTCTGGAAGAGTTTGGGCAAGATTGTGCTCTATACATCTCTATAAATATTTGGTAAAGTTTGCCTGTAAAATCTTCTGGGCTAGGGGTTCTCTTTGTTAGGAGATTTTCACAAAATCTTCGAATATTTCTTTAAAGATTTGAAATGATTCAGTTATTTTAATAGATATAGGACTATTGCAATGTTCTGTTTCCTTCTGTCTCCATTTTAGCCATATTTTCAGATATACTGTCAAAAGTTGTCTGAGTGTCCACTTACTGTCTTTATTATTCGTGAATTGGCTATTTATGACTTCTCGCTTTTGTTGTCAATCTTTTAGAAGTTTATAGTTTCTTACTTCTGTCACTTTTTGTTTCCTAGGTATTGAGGCTATGTCATTATTACAGTTTTCTGCTGTATTGACCTTTCATTATGAAATACTTTTATTTCAAATATTACTGATTAATGTAAATTTATCATATCAGTATAGCAAAGTAGATTTTGTTAATTTTTGCAAGTGTTTCTGTATATATTTAACATTTATCTATTCTTTATGTCTCTCATAAGAAGTATATCTTTGTTTTCTTTTATCCAACTTGAAAATTGCATTTTAAAATGGAGTATTTATTCCATATTTGCTGTCCTTCATTTAAATTTATCATTTTAATATTTTCTATTTTTCTCTCCTCTCTTATGATTTCCTCTTCCTTATAATTTTATTTTTGATTTTGTATTTGTGTGTTTTTGTTATGGTTATTTTTACTAGTTATACATTCTTTTAATATTCTTTTGCTGATTACCATAGAGGTTATGACATATGTCCGTGATTTATTAAAGTTTCATAAAATTAGAAACTTATCATCTTCCAGAAACTGCAAGGATCAAAGTATATTTAATTTTCACCTAATTACCCACCAGATTATATGCTATTTTGTTGCTTGCAATTTATTTATTAAATCTCACAAGAAATTTTATTATTGTTGTTTACATAGTCAACTTTCATTTTACTTTTACCACATATTTACCCCTTATTTGTTCCTTTATTTCTTTTCACAGAACTTTGTTGTAATTGTGGTTGTCTTATGCTTTGAATAATACTCTTTAATATTTTCTTTAGTATGTTTTATTATAAAAACTCTGTTTATGCTTGTTTAAACTTATTTCTTTCACTTTTAAAGACTATATTACTGACTCAGAATACTAGATTATTCAGGCATCATTATTCTTTACTCTAAAGAAACTGTTCCACTGTCTTTTGGCTTTCATTATTTCTGTTGAAAAAATCACTATTTATTTTACTGATGTTCCCATTCAGAATATTTTTTTGTTTCCTGGATGCCTTAAAAAGATTTTCTATGTACTTATTTTTCAGCTTTTTTCATGTGATGCAGTTATGTGTGCATTATTTTGTTCCTTTCCTACTTAGAAACTTACATGGGGTTCACAGCACTTATTGAACCTGTGAAAAATTTTTTGTCACTTTTGAAAACTTATTAGTAAGTATCTTTTCAAATAATTATTCTGCCATAGTCTTTCTCTGTTATCTTTCTGGAATGTCAGTTGACTCTTGTGACAACTTTCCTCTATGTTTCATATCCCTCTTAGCTTCACTTCTGTGTATTCCAAGTTTTGTCTCTCTGTATTTCAGGTCAGATTTTTGTCAGTCCTATCTTCCCATTCATTAATTCTTTATTTTTCTGAGTCCAACATGCTATTAAACTCATCCTATGAGTTCTTAATCTTTTCTAAGTTTTTGTATTTTATGTCTTGTATTTTGTACTTTATTTATATACTATTTATATATTATTTTAGTTTCATTTTATTTTTAACCTATCCACTTGTAATTTAATTCACTGCTCATATTAAGCATAGTTTTTGAGTTTTTATTAAGCATGTGCCTTAAAATTTCAATATCTGTATCTTCTGGGGGTCTAATTCTAATATTTATTGTTTCTGGGCTTTTGATCAATTTTGTGTATGCTGAAAATAATATGTCAAAAATTGTAAAAAAATATAATTTGAAGTTCTGTATGATGGCATTTTCCCCCAGAAATAATATATTTTGCTTTTAGTAGGCAGCTAGGCTAGAGGCAAGCCATGTGAGCTAAATCCGATTTGAGATAATTTAAAGATATGCTTCAGTCCTTCTGAGAGCTACTTTATTTGCTGTTCATTGTAAATTGTGGAATGTACCCCTTCAGAACATGATTTTGAAATATGGAAGAGTAACCCATGACATTTTTTCCTCTTGAATCCTGATTTTCTTTTTTTATTCTTCTAGTTTCACAGACTAATGAAAACTGTACAACTTTTTAGCATTTTTTTCCACTTCTTTCTGTAGAATCCAGACACCTAGTGGGTAAGTGACATTCTTAGTGTGTAAATGCTTCTCTGAGTTCCATTATTTTTTCAGGTTGTGGTCTGAAAATTCTTACTTCGTTGATAGCTCTCCAGTAACTTAAATCATAAGGTTTATACATTTTGGACATATTCTGTACTTTTTCTCAACCGAAAAGTTGGTCCTAATCAACCCAGTCATCCATGCTGGTGACAGAACTTAACGTTATGAAATCTGAAGTAAAATAATAAAATGCTGGCTATGAATCCATCACCTTACTTATAATACTAATAATGAAATTGAATCTATCTGCATCCTATGTTGTCCTGTCAATCATGCAGAAGTAACCATAACTCTGAATTCCCTTGTTTAAAATTTATTTTACTCTATATATTTATACCTCTAATCAATTTATTGTTTGGTTTTGCTTGGTTTAAACTTTATAAAAATATGTACTTTCTATTGCCTTCTGAGAGTTGCCTTTTTCCCTCAGTATGGAGGTTCTAAGATTTAGCCATGTTATCATGAATAGCTGTAATCCTCTTATTCTTATATCTATGTGTGTGTGTGTATGTATGTATGTAAATATATTCTAATATCTGTTTTCTTTTTTACTGGGCATGTATGATTTGGATCCCTGCTTTAAAAAATGTTACAAACAAGTGGCTCTGAATATACTTGTACTTGTATCATATTGCCAATAGTCAAGAAATTTTCTAAGGTATTCAACTACGAATGGGATGTTTGTTTCAGAGCATATGCACATTTTCAACTTTTTAAGATAATCTCTGGTTGTTTGTCACAGTTGGTGTATCATTTTAGACATTCATAAATGGTTGCTTATGCATTCGTTTTGATTTAAATATTCACCAATATTGGGTGTTATCAAACTTCTAATATTTTGCCAATGTATTGCACACAGAATCATTGTGGTCTTAATTTACATTCCTCTGGTTACTAATGAGGTTCAGCAGCTGTTTATGTTCTGGTTTACTATTCGTGTTTCCTTCTCTGTGGACTCTCTGTTCTTTATATATCTCTTTGCTCATTTTGCTTTAAAAATTGATTTCTAAGCATTATATATATTTGGGATACTAGTATTTTATTATAATATTCTTTGTTACTTGTAAACATCTTCCAGATTGTGATTTTTTTTCTTCACTTTGCTTTGGTATATTGTAATGAAGATAATTTGTTAATATTTAGAAACAATTGCTTCCTCAAGAATAAATAACTGGGCAAAATTGTATTTCAGTCATTAGTGTGGTATAAAACATAAATACTTTCATTATTAAAATAAAATAAGTTTTAACTTTTATGTTTATATTTGTAGTAAAAATAATTTCATGTATTTTAAAATATTTGTTATTGGAGTATAGTGGCTTTATAGTTTGTGTTTCTGGTTTATAGCAAAGTGATTGTTATACATGTACATACATACATTCTTTTTAAGATTACTTTCCCACATAGGTTATTACAGAATATTGAGTAGCGTTCCCTATGCTGTATGGTAGGTCCTTATTGGTTATCTATTTTATATATAGTAGTGTGTATATGTTAATCTCAAATTCCTAATTTATCCCTCCCCCATGTTTCCCCTTTGGTAATCGTAAGTTTCTTTTCAAAGTCTGTGAATCTGTTTCTATCTTGTAAAAAGGTTCATTTGAATCATTATTTTAAAATTCCACATGTAAGTGCTATCATATGATATTTGTCTTTCTCTATCTGACTTATTTCACTTAGTATGATAATCTCTAAGTCCATCCATATCGCTGCAAAAAGCATTATTTAGTTCTTTCAGATGACTAATATCCTATTGTTTATGGATGCCACATCGTATTTATCCATTCCTCTGTCAATGGACATTTAGGTTGCTTCCTTGACTTGGCTATTGTAAATAGTGCTGCAATGTACATTGGGGTGCATGCATTTTTCTAATTATTGTTTTCTCTGTATATATGCCCAGGAATGGGATTGCTGGATCATATGGTAGTTCTATTTTTAGTTCTTTAAGGAACCTCTGTACTTATTTCTTTTAAAGTACTTCATTGATGGGAGCAGAAGAAAGAGAGGACGATAGATGAAACAAGCCCAGCAGAATGTTAATTGCTAAAAATAGATGAAGATTTTCATGGGGCTTCATTATAATATTCTTCATAGGTGTGTGTGTGTGTTTAAAAGTTACTATAATAATAAGTTAAAACATGCACACAAAATCATATCTAATCATAGAATAAGGGATAAAGGCTAATGCAATAATTCAGGCAAAGCGTAGGAGTAGATTGGATTTGGGTAGAAGTAGTTGGGATGAGAAGAGTGGATGGATCCTGAATACATGTTGAAGACAAAGTAAGTAAGGTTTACTGTTGATAGACTGGAGGTGGGATAGAATGGTACCTGGATTTTTGGTTTGAGTAAACTGGGAGAACAGTGATATTGTTCTGAATTGAGAGAGAGAGGTTGGAGCCAAAGTCAACCTTGACCGTGTGAGGTTTAAGATTCCTATTATACATCCTAATGGAAATTGTAAATAGGCAATTAGCTATTCCAATCAAATTCCAGGATTATATGAGGGCTAGAGGTAAATACTTCAAAGACAGGGCAAGCTGGCATTTAACATCATGAAAATGTATAAGACTGAGTAGAAAGAGAGTGGAGATGGAAAAGAAAGGAATTTCAGGACTAAACTTGGGAATTACCAGTATTCAGAGTTCAAGCAGAAGTACTGTGTTAGCAAAGGAATTTGAGAACAAAAGTTCAGGAAATAGTGCATCACAGAAACCAAGAAAAGAAATGTCAGAAAAGAAAGAGTGATCAGTGATATCAACTGCTTCTTAGGTTTGGTAGTACGAGGTCAATTTGAGGTATGAAAAACAGGATGGGGACTAGATTGGGAATAGAGGTAGGAGATGGAAATTAAAAGATTCCTGTGTAACAATTACCACAATCAAGCAAATTAATATATCCACTTCATATAGTTACCATTTTAGGTGTGTACCTGGTGATGATACTTAAGATCTACTCCATCAAATTTCAACTATACAAAACATTATTATTAACTATAGTTACATGCTATACATTAGATCCTTTGAACTTATTCATCTTTAACTGAAAGTTGTATCTTATAACCACAATCACCTAAAACACCAAATTAGACACCTAAAATACATAAAATTTTTGATTTGTCAATCATACTTCAATAAAGTTAGAAAAAAATCCAATTTATAAGAAAGAAAATGTAATCATAATATGCCAAAGGGCTCAGCTATAATAGTTACATAACCATAGCTATTTAAAAATTAAGTTGAGGAAGTAAAGTAGGTGAATGCATGTGTTATCATCATCATCTGTAATAGGAAATAAATACATAAAGAATAAAAATTAAAATCAAGAAAAAATGATTTTTGTATAATATATACTTAATATTATGAACTTTGTTGAAATAATTTAAGGGCTTCTCAAAAGATGATATCTATTAAATCCTTAATCTCTTAACTGAGATATTATGAAAAACTCGTATTCATAGCAAATATATTTTTAAGTATGTAAAGTCTAAGGACTCACAGAAGTTCCATTAGGCAATATAAATACCTTGTGTTAATATTAATAGCCTGTGGCAATATTAATACCTTGTGGCAATATTAATAGCCTGTGTTAGAAACAGATACATTTAATGGCAGTAGGACTTCGCTTTGAGTTCATGATTCCTGTCAAATGGGCTAAATTATGTAAAAAAAATCAGCTTAATGTAGAAAACCCTTCTTGCCTGGTTTTTCTTTGTGAAATGGCTTGCAAATTGTACATTAAATGTTTATTGTAGATTTTGCATCTTGCAAGGATAGGTGATCTAAAATTGGTGATCAGACTGATTTCCTTTATAATCCAGCTCAAGTCATAGAAACATTTATTTTTCTTTCTTCCTTTAACAAATAAAGTATGTTTAGTGTTCCAAAATGGTGGAATATAAATGAGCAAAAAAAAAGATAAAGCATGAAAAATCATCTGGAAACAAAACAGAGTGAAAGATTCCTTGAGGAGCAGATTATAATCACAAACCTTGTGTTATGGGGACTAGGAGCTGTCATATCTTCAGTCAGAGCTTTTACCCCAAAGACACTGAACTATAGAAAGCACAAAAACAGATGGATATGAAGGCTGCAGTTCAAAATCTCTGAAGGTACAAGTACCCGCTTGTACCCAGGGGCTGCTCTTTTCCTCTGTTTCCTTGTTACAAGCTTTGTTCCCATCCCAGCCACAGGTTCCTTCCCATTGGTTAGAAGGTGAGGTTGGAAACAATTATTTTGTTATTCTTTAAAATTACCAGTTTGGCTCTAGGGTCAAGCTAGTTTAAACCAAATCCTTATCATCTTTATTTTACAGGCTATGTGGCTTGCAGAGTTTGATCTTGAGACACCCAGGTAACTTCCCAGAACATAACTACAGCTATATATTCCTTTATGAACCATGACCAGACACTTACCACAAGGAATCAATGCCTCTCAGAGACGTTCTCATTACAAACTAAGAAAATAGTCCCTAAACATTATTCCTTTTCGCCTAAAAAGATGGAAATAAGATGTTCAACCAGGAAAAAAATAGCTTTTAAGGCCATATTAAGAGTGGTAGAAAACATAAATCTGAGTCCCTGGAAATAAAAACTAAACATATCCTTTAAAGAAGTCAATATTTGGGAAATGTGTGAAGCAAATATCTTAGCACATCTTCTCAAATAGTTTCAAATAAAAACTTTAGAAGATACACAATGAATTTTCTAGTGTTATAATTCTTCCAAAGAGTGTCACTATAGACCATTTTTTGAGGAAGAAAAGTCTACATGTCATTCTTGAAATATTCTAAAAACTATAGGCCTAGCTTTGTTTATTTTTCCTAAAATGGAATAATCAGTGACTAACATTCTCAGTTCTGCTAAACCTAATTTATAATTGGAGCAAGAGCTTTCTCACTGTGATTTTTCTACCAAAGAAGGCGGGGGAGGGAATGGGCTATTTTTCCAGCCCTAGATTCTGGCTGGGTTTTTTACTTGGTTTTGTCCATAGCATGTGACTGAAGTGGGCAAGTGGCACTGTGTATTCTGAGACTTAGCCACAGTACAGCCTTGAAGTTTCATTCTCACCTTCTTGGAATGCTGTTGTCATGTGAATGAGTCTAAGTCAGCCTGACATAGCAGGCATGTGGAGAGGAATGGAGGTGTCCAGCCAAAAGCTCACTTCCTGTAAGTTGTGTTGAGTGAGGCCACATTAAACCAATCAGCCTCTGTTTAATGGCTGTTCCGTAGGTGAGCCCAGGCAAAACCAGTATAAGAGCCCATCCCAAACTGCTGACTCAGAATCCTGGGAAAATAGTTAATTCTTGCTTTAAGCTACTGTATTTTGTGATGTTTGTTGCTCAGCAAAGATTAACCAATACCTTCATCCTAAGTGTTTCTTTTACTGACAGATGCCATAATTAGCCAATCAGAAGAAAATGTCTATTTCACATTTAAGATCTTTCATGTGAAAGCTAGAATTATTTTTGTTTTTAATCATTAGGCATCAGTGGTAGGCAGGTTTCAATCTACAAGTAGTTCATTACTGTTATCCCTATCATCAAACTTGTTTTCCTTACACACACACACACGCACACACACACCTGCATGCATTTTCACCTGCATTTGGATTGCTACCTGAAAACCATTGTTACTAACCTTGGTTCGTCGAGGAATTTTGTGAAACCAGAGTAAATCCATACTAGGGAATGACATGGCCAGACAGAATTGAGTTTAGTTTTTCCTACTCCTCCCTAAATCTCCTTTCCTGTCAAAGTCTGATTATTTTCCTCTTCTCTTTGATGAGTTGTCTAAAAATTTCACTGATGATAGATTTATTTGAGTTAACAAGCTTCCTCTTCCAAAAATGCAAATATCTGAGGGAGGGGTGTAAAAGATCAGTCATTCAAATCTTTCTGTGAATTGGTTAAATCAGTTGCTTTCCTTTATACCCCTGTCTGAGCCAGTTGTATAGAAAACATTGGGTTTGGGGTGGAGGTAGGAGATAGGAAATTAGTAGCTTGCAGACTTTGGAGAAGTAGGGCAAGAAAACTTGGGAAATCATAGGCCATTAGGATGGTATGGGATTCCTGAAGATCTATAAGAGATATAATGGACATATTCTCAAAGGCCATAGAATATAGAAGGCAGATTGTTTATTAAAATATGTCCTAGGAGTTCCTACTATGGCACCGTAGGTTAAGAATCTGACTGCAGCAGCTTGATTCACTGTGGAGAAACGAGGTTTATCCCTGGCCCAGCACAATGGGTTAAAGGATCCGGCATTGCCATAGCTGCAATGTAGGTCATAGCTGTGGCTCAGATTCAGTCCCTGGCCTTGGAACTTCCATATGCTGCAGGTGTGGCCATACATGTCCTAGAGCCAACCCTTCCCTGGGATTAGAAACAAACTCATTATTAGACTTTTCAATCATATGATACTCTGATTTCAGGATTTTGGATATAAATTTATACCATCCATGCCATTTTTCAGCCATGATAAAGTAAAATGGGCTTTTGTAGGTGAAGACGGTGGATTTCAGTGGTTACCCTGAAACTCTAGCTGCTGCTGACTAATGAAAAAGATGTACAGGAGGGAGCTTCCAGGTAATGGTGCCCTTTATTAATAAAGCAGGACTTCATTCCCAAACTTCTACTTGGCACCCCTTAGATGACCTTGGACTCATACTCTCAAATAGAAATCCTTGATCTGGTGACTTAGTTCCTCCTTTTTGCCAAAGCCTTGGACATAAGTATGCTTAGAACCCTCCTCTTCTTCTCTACCTTTGATCTACTCCCAAATCTTGGCTCCCAAAGGAAGTCTAACTGTGATTGTCTAAGAAGGCATGGGCCTTTTCTCCCTAAATATTAGAGGTAGCTCAGACCTACTATCTTTTAATATTGTCCTATGAGATATGTTCCTGATGTCACCTCATTGGTGGCACTAGAGGAAGTCATTCCAAAAAGGACCAATGATAAAAGACTGTAGATCACAGGGAAAAAGCCAAAAGAAATGCCCCAAACAGGATGCTTTAAGAAAGAAGCAACATTTAGCTATACCTGGGGAAATTGTACCTGGTTTACGGCTCATATGTGGCATCTCATCTGATTGAGCATTGATTTCCTTTAACTTGTTTGTACTCAAAAATGCTAATGACCTTGGCACACTGCATTGATCATAACTTGCTGCAGTTGTATATCACTCTGTCGTATAATGCTCTCATTCTCTGAGGAGGAAAACAAGGTTTAGAGAGATGGGGTGAGTTGTCTAAATTGTATCTGCCCTCTGCCTTATACTGTGCTGTTACTACATCATCACCATTTCTTCTCTGTTTCCAAGTTTTGTACAACCGTGCCCTTACATATCATTAAAAGCAACGAGAAAAAAACTCCAAATAAAAAACAGACCAAAAAATCCTCTCACCTGGAAAGCATTTCTCCCTTGCTCCAGTATTATGTTTCTCAGACTTACAAAACCCAGGTCTAAGATAAAAGTCACTTGTGTTTAAACTTTGAGGGTCTTTGGAAACATGCAAATTGTAATTTAACTAGTTATTCTGTCCATTTGTTCCAAAGAAATTCTTCAAAAATCCCAATTTGAATTTACATTCAAAAAACTGGTCTGTTTATATTTTCAAAAGCTTTACAGTCTTTCTCAGTAATATACTTAGATGTGCTTAACTGGAAAGGAGGAAAATGTGTTAGTAACAGCTATGGTTCTGAGAAAGCTGTGCATAGAGCATCTAAATGAAAATCACATCAGAACAACTTAGGGGGTTTTTTGGTTTTGTTTTGTTTTTTTGTTCTTGTTATTTTCCCACACCCACGGCTTATGGAATGTCCTGGGCCAGGGATCAAACCCAAACCACAGCTGTGACCTATGCCCCAAGCTGTTGCAGAGACAATGCCAGATCCTTAACCTGATGTGCCACAGTGGGAACTCCCAGGTTGCGGGTTTTTTTTTTTTTTTTTTAACCTTATAGAAAAGGAAGCACCAAGCTATTGCAGAGACAATGCCAGATCCTTAACCTGTACCACAGTGGGAACTCTTGGGTTTTTTTTTGTTAACCTTATAGAAAAGGAAGCACCAAAAGAATCTTTGTTAATGATCTGAACTCTATCAATCAGAGGGCTTAAGCAGTAATGATCAAACGTATATGTGTATATGTTGAAAAGTAAGAGAGTACTTGGGAATTCCCATTGTGGCACAGTGGAAATGAATACGACTATCATCCATGAGGAGGTGTGTTCAATCTCTGGCCTCACTGAGTGGGTTAAGGATCTGGCATAGCTGTAGCTCCAGTTTGACCCCTAGCCTGGGAACTCCCATATGCCACGGATGTGGCCCTAAAAAAAGCAAAAAAAAAAAAGAGAGAAGAAAAAGAAAAGTAAGAGAATACTTGTCTCACAGGGCCGAGAATATACCCATTAAGACTATATGGGCATTTTCTACACTAAATTTTAAAATACAAAGTTGGGTAGGATTATCAACTTGCAATGTAAGACTACAAATGAGTGTATCTAACCCCAAATCCATCAAATATAGGGTAAAATTCTGAAAAAGTACAGGCAAATGTTAAAACCAAATTTAGCTTGCATCTGAGGGAGAAGCTAAAAAGTAAAAATAAAGATTTCCACATTTCAATAAACCAGAAGCAGAAAATTAGGCATAGAACATACTTTTAAAACTACTGAAAGGTCACTGGTAAACAGTCTCAGGAATGATTTATATTTAGTTTCTGTATTTGCTTTTTACATTTAAGATAAATAAAGAGAAAGCATTTTAACAGAGGTGGAAATCAAAGTGCAAACCATGGGACTGATAAATGAAGTTATGGAGGTGAGAATTTAGGGGAAACCAATAGGCAATATTACTATATTCAAGACAGATTTAGAGCCTATGAATGAGAGAGCTCTTCAGAAATATGTTTCTAAATTAAAACATTAGGTCAAAATACCTAATGTTGAAAAATTGACCCTTTACTTGGCAAAAGAAAGGAATATTTAAATGAAGCTAGAATTTGTACAATTAAAGACTAGCAAATGACCAGAGTAGAAAAATTGTGTTGAATTGCTACTTGCTACTGTTAGTTATACACAGCAGAAGTGCTTCTAATAATAGAATTGACAAGATAGGAGTCAGCCGTTGTGAAACCAATGAGAAATGATCAGGTTTTGAATGTTGTACTTGAAACCTAATGAAAAAATTATTTTTTACTCTTACTAAATACATCTAACACTTAAATTGAAGACAAAGTATTGTAGCTACATTTTACCTTTTTAATGATATACCTTATGAGCATCCAGAAGTTTCCATTCAATATACTGGATTCAGTATTAACTCTTTTCCTCTCACCTTTTCAGATGCAATGCATGTTGGCCATTCACAAATAAATCAAAGCACTATCAGGTACTAGCAGATCTGGATAAGCAACTATTTCTAGCCTTGAGTGGTATTGAGTAAAGTGAGTGATACAGATGCCAAGGCCACAAGAAGCATAAAGGTACCAAGCCGTTAACTGGCAAGGTCAATGGTGAACAGGGGAAATTGCAAGTTAGATATACATGAAGTTTTTATAAGAGGCTGGGCAGTTCTGCTATGGAGTATAAAGAGAGTAGTCTACCCTCCCTACAGCAGTTTATGACCTAATCCTACCATACAGTGTAAAACTATACCTATATTTATTTTCTGGTTATATTTATTTTATAACACATCCTTTAGGCACAATGAATCAAAGAAAGAAATATACATTTAATAAAACTTTAAGGATTAAATTTTTTCTTAATAAAGGTGATAATGACCATGTATAAAATGTTTATTGGTATTTATCCAATAAGATCCAATATAATTGCAAAATCACTAAGATTGTGAAAATCAGAATAGTCATATCTGAATTAGCATCAGCTTTAACTATTGAGAGGTATTTTATTCTGCCTGTCCCTGAAGGTGATTTACCATAAGCAGCTGTCCACTGTGAAACAAGCCTTTGTTTAAACCAAATGACTATTTTTTTGAAAGTTAATTTTCAAATCCAAGGTTCTTAACTATCTAAGAAAATTGAGGTAATGTTAATTCCTACACTGGCTCTTTTAGAAGAATTATCTCTTAACAGTAAAATGATGCCAGTATTAATCATTCGATTTTTGTAACAATTCTTGAATTCAAAAGTAAAGCTTTTAAAAGAGTACTCTGCCAAAAACAGAACATCTGACATTATTATTGCTGTTGCAGATTCAATGAGAAAGTTAAACAACTGAAGATAAAATGGTTTTTGTAACAATTATCCAAATAATAAATTATCCAAATAATAAATCCATGGATCATGTCATGGTAAAAATAACGTTCTTAATAAATGTGGCAGAAATATACTTGAAATCAGTTGTGTTTCATATACAATTCACATTTGCATTTAAACATCTGATCAATGGAAATAAAAGTTGTCAAAATTTTATAAGTGTTTTATATCATATAATTATGGTTGTATAATATAAGCGAACCATATTTTATATAAAGAAATGCTACTCATATATAAATATACAATAAATTTTAATTAACAAAATTATTTAAAATATATAAGCAAATAAAACTAATACAACTAATTATAAACATTTATATTATTTTGATATTATATATTTTGTACCAGAAATGACAACTTGCAATATCTAATTTTTTTATTTTTATTGGGTATAGATGATTAACAATATTGTATTAGTTTCAGATATTTTATCTGAAAATATGTGATTCAATATTTTTATATATTGTACTCCATTTAAAGTTATAACATAAAGGCTATATTCCCTATGTTCTAGGTATATCCTTACCGCTTATTTATTTTGTATGTGGTAGTTTATACCTCTTTAATCTGCTACCTTTATTTTACCCTTCCCCCTTCCCTCTACCCATGAGTAACCAATTTATTCTCTATATCTTTAAATCTATTGCTGTTTTATTATATTCATTTTCATTATTTAGATTTCACATAGAAGTGATAACATAGGAGTTTCCATCATGGCTCAGTGGAAACGAATCTGACTAGTATCCATGAGGATGCAGATTTGTTCCCTGGCCTCGCTCAGTGGGTTAAGGATCCAGCTTTGCTGTGAGCTGTGGTGTGGGTCACAGGTGCGACTCAGATCTGATATTGCTGTGGCTGTGGCTTAGACCAACAGCTATAGCTCTGATTCAGCCCCTAGCCTGAGAATCTCCATATGCCCCAGGTGTGGCTCTGAAAAAGACCTAAAAAAAAGTGATGATACACAGTTATGTTACTTTCTCTGTCTGACTTCACTAATGGAAGACCTGCAGGTCTCTCCATTTTATCAATAGCAAAATTTCACTCTTCTTTATGGCTGAGTAGTATTCTACTATATGTGTATATCACATCATCTTTATCCATTTGTCTCTTTATGCACATTTCCCTTTTCTACATATCTTCACCAATATCTGTTGTTTGTGGTCTTTTTTTGATGATAGTCATTTTGTCTAGTGTGAGGTGATTTTCTGCTTTTGATTTGCATTTCTCTGATGATTTGTGCTATTGAGCATGTTTTCATGTGCCTAGTGGCCCTCTGTCTTCCTCAGAAAAATGTCTATTCAGATATTCTGCCAACTTCTTAATTGAATTGTTTATTGATAGTGAGTTGTATGAATTTTTTATATATTTTGGATGCTAATCACTTATTGGTCATATTATTTGCACATATTTTAGCCCGTTCAGTAGGATGTCTTTCTGTTTTGTTGATGATTTCCTTTGCTATGCAAAAGTTTTTAAGTTTAATTAAATCCCAATTGTATATATTTGCCTTTGGAGGCAGATCCAAAAAAAAAATACTGCTAAGATTTATGTCAAAGAATATTTCACCTATATTGTCTTCTAGGAGTTTTATCTGTTCAGGTCTTACATTTAGGTATTTAATCTGTTTTGAGTTTATTTTTGCATATGGTTAAAGAAATGTTATAATTCCATTCTTTTATATGTAGCTATACAGTGCTACTTATTCAAGAAACTGTCTTTTTTATGGCTGTACTTGTGGCATGTCGAATTTCCCAAGCCAGCGATCAAACCCACACCATTTGAGAAACCAGTGTCACGTCAATGACAACACCAGATTCTTAACCCACTAAGCCATAAGGGAAATCCAGAAGCTGCCTTGTCTTAATGGAATATTCTTGCCAAATTTGTCATAGATCAATTGACCATATGTGTAGAGATTTATTTCTGAGCTTTCTAGTCTATCCTATTGATCCATGTGTCTGTTTTTGTGCCAGTACCATACTGTTTTGATTACTATAGCTTAGCAATATAGTCTGAAGTCAGGGAAGGTAAATACCTCAAGCTTTTTTCTTTTTTCTTAGGATTGCTTTGGTTATTTGGAGTCTTTCGTGGTTCTATTTAAATTTTAGGATTATTTTAGTTCTATGGAATATGGTGTAGGTATTTTGATAGGGATTGCCTTAAACTGGCTTGCTTTGGGTAGTATGGACCTTTTAGCAACATTAAATCTTCCAATCCATAAATATGAGATATCATTCTATTTCTTTGTGTCATCTTTAATTTCCTTCATTGGTATTTTAGAGCTTTCAGAATATGTCTTTCACAGTATTGATTATGTTTATTCATAAGTATTTTATTCATTTTGATGTGATTTTAAACTGAAATTTTTTCTTGCTTTCTCTTTCTGACAGTTATTAGTGTATAGAAAAGCAACAGATATCTATATATTAAACTTATATCCTGGAATTTCACTGAACACATTGACTAATAGTATTTTGGTCAAGACTTTAGGATTTTCTATATAAAGTGTTTTATCATCTGTAAATAGTGATCATTTTACTTTACCCTTCCAATTTGATGACTTTTCTTTCCCTTTTCTTATTGTTATGACTAGGACTTCAAATCCTATGTAAAGAATAAGTGGCAAGAGTTGGCATCATTGTCTCATTCCTTATTTTAGAGGATAAGATTTAAGTTTTTCAGCATTGAGTGTGATGTTAGCTATGGATCTGTCATAAATGGCCATTATTATGTTGAGATATGTTCCTTCTATACCATCTTTCACAAGGGTTTTTATCATGAATGGATACTCAGTTTATAAAATGCTTTTTCTGTGACTATTCAAATAATCAAATGATTTTTATCTTAGTTTTGTTAAAGGTGGTTATCACATTTATTTTATTATGGATTTGAACCATCCTTGTATCCCCAGAATAAATCCCACTTGATCATGGTATATGATCCTTTTTATCTGTTGTTGAACTTGGTTTGCTAATATTTTGTTGAGGATTTTTGCATCTATGTTCATCTTAAGTGTTGGTCTGTATTTTTATGTAATGTCTATGGTTTTGGTATCGGGGTAATGCTGTCCTCGTGGAATGAATTTGGGAGGGTTCCCTTCTCTTCATTTTATTTTTTTTTGGAAAAGTTTGAAAAGTATGGGTATTAACTCTTCTTCATGTTTGGTAGAGTTCTTCTGTGAAGCTGTTTGGTCCTGGACTTTTGTTTGCTGGGATGTTTTTGATTACTGATTCACTTTCATTATTATTGATTGGTCTATTCAGATTATTGATTCCTTCCTGATTTGGTCTTAGAAAATCATATGTTTCTAGAAATTTATTCTCTTATTCTAGGTTTTCTATTTCATTGATATTTAACTGTAGTATTCTGTTATGATGTTTTGTATATCTGCTATATTGCTTCTAATTTCCTCTCTTACATTTCTTGATTTGATTGGGTCCTCTTTTTTTTGACAAGGCTAGATAAAGTCTTTTTTATTTAAAAAAAAAAAGAAAAGAAAAAAACAGCTCTTGGAGTTCCCTTTGTGGCACAGTGGAAATGAAACTGACTAGGAACCATGAGGTTGCAGCTTTGATCCCTGGCCTAGCTCAGTGGGTTAAAGATCTGGCATTGCCACGAGCTGTGATATAGGTTGCGGACGTAGCTTTGATCTGATGCTTATGTGGCTGTGGTGTAGGCCAGCAGCTGTAGCTCCAAATGGACCCCTAACCTGAGAACCTCCATGTGCTGGGGGTGCGGCCCTAAAAAAGCAAAAAAAAAAAAAAGCTCTTTTCTATTGTTTAATTAATCTTTTCTATTGTTTTTTTGGCCTCCATTTTATTTCTGCTCTGGTCTTTATTATTTTATTCCTTCTATTGACTTTGGGCTTCTTGTTCTTTTTTTTTTTTTTTCCTTGTTTCTTTTCTAGGGGCACAGGTCTTGACCTGATCATTTCTCTTCCCTTTCTACCCAACTCTGAGTGGGTCTTCCTAATAGCCTTGGTTGTATAGAAGTCTTTCTGCCAGTTTCTAGCTTTTCACTGAGAATTGCTCCACATATAGGTGTATTTTTGATGTGTTTATAGTGGGGGGATGAGCTGTACATCCCCCTATTCTTCCATGGGAAAAATCCTGCAGCTGTATTCTAATGGGCTGTTTCCCAGATATAGAATTATGAGCAGTGAAGAGCATTTTTCTTATGGAATTTAAAATATTGTTCTACAGTCTTCTGTTCTACATTGCTTCTGAAGAGAAACCAGTAGTCCTCTTTCTTGTTTCCTCTCTGTAAGGTGTGGTTTGCATATGGCCACTCTCAAGATACTTCTCTTAGTTTTTAGGTTTTGAAGCTTGTCATGATGAGCCTGTGTGTGATTTTCTTTGTATTTATACTGCTTGCAGTTTGCTGATCTTCTTGAACTTGTCAATTTTTTTTCCACCAAATTGGGGAAATTTTCAGCCATTTTTTCCTCAGTAGTTTTTTTTGACTAACTATAATTTCTCTCCTGGGAATCCAATTATCCATATGTTAGAACATTTGATGCTATCTCATAGATTGTTAAGATACTGATGATCTGTTTTTTAATAATTTTTTTGTATGCTGTTCATATTGCATTTTTAAATCTTTTTTTGTAATCACTGATTCTTCTTTTTCTTCTTCGCTCATAAATTCATTAGGGTTTTGTTTTTTTTTTTAGAATCCATGATATTGTCCTTTCCTATTTAAAAGTTATCTTTTGGTTCTTTATTTCTTTGCTGAAGAATACTACTTGTTAAGTTGCTATGAGCATATTTTCTTTCATTGTGCATAATTGTAACCCTGCTTTAAAATCTTTGCTACTTCCAACACCTGAATCAATTGATTACCTTTATTCCTAAATATGGGTCCTGTTTCCCATTTCTTTATATTTCTATTCTTTTTTATTGTTCCTTGATATTTTGATGAGTATATTATAGAGATTCCAGATTCTGTTTATTCCTGTGTTAATGTTTTGTTTTGTTTTATCAATCAATGTGTTTAATTGGATATAAATTTTAAACTCTGGCTCCTTATGGTAAGAAGCAACTAAAGTCTTGCTCCAGTTTTTTAGTGTCAGTTTTGTTGTTTGGCTTCTGCTACATGCATGAGTAGCTCAGGAATTAGCAGATATTTGCACAGGGTTTATATGTTCATTTTTGAGCTCCTCTACTGTTGCTTTCTTTTTTCCTGGTTTCTCCTCCTTATTTTATAGCTATTATGATCACTCGCAAACTCTGTTCGCTGGTTCTCTAAGCCAAAAGGCCTTCAAATTTTTCTCCAAAATTTTTATCTATCCTACTTGGATTCAAATGGGACCAGCCTTTGACCAAAAAGCAATAAAAACTGAGAAACTCAGGATATCCCAGAGAGTTCTGTTCCCTTCTTCCAAGCATTAACTCCTTTCCAACTCATACCTGTTTCTTTGTCACTCTTCAGTGCCTTCAAGTGGTTAGTTTACATATTTTGGCCAGTTTTTAGATATTATCTGGGAATGTTTATCTGGTCATTGCCACTGTCCCAGTACTGGACACAAAACTCTATCTTTTGTCTTTAATTTTTAAGCAGAATACAGTCCATCTGTTATATTTGGAAGTTTAATTATGCTGTTCACTGTCCCTTACTCATGGTAGTTTGCTTTATACTATAACTTATAATTTGTAATTCTATTTTCAGTCAAACTTTTTTTTTTTCAGTAATTATGAGTGGCCTTTGTTGAGGGTATGAGCCTGAAACATGATTTGCATTTTCTTTACAAAGTTCCTTGGGTTGCTATTAGCTCTGAACACTTTAAATTAATTTTTTAGGTTAAAGGATTCTTGACCACAAAGGGAGAATAAATTGGAACTCAATTCTGTATGAGGACAAACTTATGGTTATAGAAATGTTTTTCTATCAAAGACCATGATGAAATAGATTTTTTTTGTTATCTCCATTTGCTATGCATTAATTTTTTTTTAATTTTCCTTTTCACTAAGGGTTTACCCTTACAAACCCTCAGCTTTATTCAAGAGTTTCAGTAACAATTTTCCTACCTTATACAAGCCCAGTACCTCATCTTATATCTTTATGTGTCTGCTGAAACCCCAAACCCTTGTCATGCATCTTGCAAATGTCAACCATTCCCAAGGCAGTCATAGCACTGGTTTTAATTTAACACTTTTCTTTCTCTTAGTTTGTGGCCCCTAGGGGTTTCCCCTACTTAATTGTGAGTTCGTTTATGATTTTAAAATACATTCTTTTTTTTTTTTTTTGTATTTTTAGGACCACACCTGTGGCATATGGAGGTTCCCAGGCTAGGGGTCGAATGGGAGCTGTAGCCAATTTCCTACACCACAGCAACACCAGATCCAAGCTGCGACTGTGACCTACACCACAGTTGATGGCAATACCCAATCCTTAACCCACTGAGCAAGGCCAGGGATCAAATCTGTGTCCTCATGGATACTAGTCAGATTCGTTTCTGCTGAGCTACAACAGGAACTCCTAAAATACATTCTTTATGGTTATCATTTCTTAGTGCTTTGCAGCTTTTTAAGCTATTTATTGTAAATGTTCTCATAAGCAAACCTTTAAAGAAAGAGTGCCTTTACCTTCATGAACCTCCATTTCAAAAGACCTCCACCTTATAAAAACAATACTGTGCATAAAGAGTCAAACTGTAATGCTCTGAATTATTCTTTAGCTTGTTGGTGGGTTGGGTTCACACAAAGGTTTTAAACAGGAAGGACTTGATCTTGAGTCCTTGTTTCACGCTTTTGATCTGAGCAAGAAATGACTGCTTCCACTAAAATCAGTTTAAAATTCACTTCCCATTTACAGAGTCAAGAAGTTAGTGATTACAGAAGAGAAAGTAGGGATTTTAAGAATTTGTTTCCAGCACAGTGTTATTTTGTAGGAAGCAAAGCCTTTTATAGAAATTAGTTCAAAAAGGCACCAATCAAAATGACTTGACTCTAATCAAGTACCAACATAAGTTCAAGAAATCATAAGTAATAGCCCTGAAGCAGTATGTAATAATCTTATGCAGAATTCATGGGATAGAATAAGATGACATGAAGTTTGAAGATAAAGAATGAAGTCTGGATAAGAACTATCTCTTTTGCCTCTCTATTAAAGGATTGACGCCAGTTCTTTATTGGGAAAGAACTGCAATTAAATTTATCTTTCTTTTTTTTTTTGCCTTATCTAGGGCTGCACCCATGGCATATGGAAGTTCTCAGGCTAGGGTTCTAACAGGAGCTGTAGCTGCTGGCCTTCGCCGCAGCCACAGCAGTGCAGGATCCGAGCAATGCAACCTACACTACAGCTGATGGCAATGCCAGATCCTTAACCCAATGAGCAAGGCCAGGGATCGAACTCGCAACCTCATGGTTCCCAGGCGGACTTGTTAGCCACTGAGCCACAAGGAGAACTCCTAAATTTATCTTTTAAAATACATTTCTAATACCACAAATTGGTTAGGGTGTAAGAGAATGTTTTGAAACATGGTCAGCAAATCTCTTGTTTTAAAGGCCTGAGTTTAAGAATCCACACTAGGTATTTTTCTAGAAGGAAAAAATATTGATTCTTGCTCTTTCAGAAAATAAACAAGGCAAGGAGCCCTACTTAGTATATATTTATCAAAGCAAAACTTATTTTTCCTATAGTACACAGAGTGTCACACATCACATAGGAAAAGTGTGACCCCCATTCTTTCCCGAGCCCTTTCTTAGGCAATTTTCTTGAGCAGCTATTTAAGCGTTCATTCGGTCATGCTACAATTGGACCAATTCAGTTGTAAAGACATACTGATAAACTCCATCACAGGAAAGGCAGTTTGTCTGTTTGTTTTAACTGTGGTAGAGAATATATATTACATCAAATTTACTGCTTAACCATTTTTAAATATACAATTCAATGGCATTAAATATATTCGCTTTATTGGGTAACCATCACCACCATCTATCTCCAGAACTTTTTCATCTTCCCAAACTGAAACTCTGTACTCATTAAACAATAACTCCTCTCACCCTCTGGCAGTCACCATTCTACTATCTGTCTCTGTGAGTTCAACTGCTCTAGCTACCTTATATAAGTGCCCCTATGTAATCAATGCTCCTTGGTGACTGGCTCATTTTACTTAGCCTAATGTCTTCAAAGTTTATCCATGTTTTATTGTGTGAATGCAGCAAAAAAAAAAGTATAAATTTACCCTCTTACTTATAAATTATAATATTTAACCATATGCACATTGTTACACAAAAAATCTCTAGAACATTTTCAACTTGCATGACTGAAACTCTCTACTCATTGAACAACAGCTCTTCATATTCCTCTTCTCCCAGTCCCTGGAAACTGCCATTCCACTTTCTATTTTCATGAGTTTGATTCTTCGGATACCTCATATAAGTGGAATCATGCAGTATTTGTCTTTTTGTGATTGCTTCTTCTTGTGATTGGCTTGTTTCTTTTAACGTAACACCCTCAAGTTTCATCCATGTTGTAGCATATGATAGAATTTCTTTCTTTTTTCAGGCTGAAAAATATTAGACAGTCTTGGGTAACAAAAAGAATGGTTGACCCATTTGAGGATAGGATATGGCTTTAAGATATTTTTTTTTCTTGCAGAGTCTATAATGAAAGAGGACAATTTTAACTTATTACTTATATATTGATTTTTTCCCTGATGCATATGAACCTTTTCTGAAAAAGCAAGTTGTAATAATATTTATTAAATTCAGTGTGGGCTCTCTATGTGCCAGGGAGTGTTCCTAATGCTTTAT
The DNA here is from genome assembly GCA_004024745.2 of Catagonus wagneri. Taxonomy (NCBI): domain Eukaryota; kingdom Metazoa; phylum Chordata; class Mammalia; order Artiodactyla; family Tayassuidae; genus Catagonus; species Catagonus wagneri. The sequence continues at coordinate 3,220,463 of PVHT020003785.1, forward strand.
ACACATTGTCTCAATTAACCCTGACAATTATCCGTGTGGTAAACACTACTATTATTATTTCTGTTTTAGAAATGAGGATACCAATGTTTAAAGACAGTATCTTTTCTTTTTTTTAATTACTCAATAAATTTTATTACATTTATAGGTGTACAACAATCATCACAAAGACAGTAAGTAACTTTTCTCAGACTGTGGTCCCACCACAAACTAGTGGGGGAACTTAGAGTTCCACAGTCTTCAGTGATCCCAAGGTCGCTGTCTTATATACCATATTCAACTGCTTTCCTGTATTTTGGCCAATATGGTGTTGGAATTCTTAATATTCTGAAGATTGGTCATATCCTAACGTGCTCAACCTACAGCCAGTCTTCATCAAGAACATACTTATTTTTCATACCCTCATATTCTTGCCTATCCTGCTAGTCCCTTCCTCCCTCGCTCCCACCACACTTTGAATTGGATATACACTACTCTTCATAAATCTTCCTCCAGCCTTTAATTTCCTTCATTGCTCCTCTCTCTCTCTTTGTCTTTCAGTGGTAGAAATGTAAAACCGTTATAGACACAATAGCAGCCTGAACTATAAGAATTAAATCATTGAAAAAAAAAAAAACCCTAATAGAGCCCCATGTGAGAAGTACCCTTAGGGTTTAGTTAACAGCTGGTTTAACAAAGAAACAGCTGTACTGAAAAACAGTTGTTTGAAGAAAGTATTTTTAGTCCTTTAGGATTTTCATCTTTTTAGAACTTTGGCATTAGTTGTACTCTATACCATACGTTCCCAAAGTTTATATTTTGCAGCCAATCCCATACTTAAAACAACTCTAAAGCATTCTAGAGTTTTCTTTGATGGAAAGTGGCAAATGATAAAACAAATAGTTTCTAAGGAGAAAGGATCTATGTGTTATATGGTCTCAAAGGCCAAGTTCTGATGCTCAAACACATGGCCTATGGATGAGCTGGTGAGTCCACACCTGCCTCTGTACTAGCTGGTCACAAAGTCCATCCAGAAGCATTGATCTTCAAACAGAAGATCAGATCACCTGCTGAACTATACTGGTTACTAGGCTGATGCCAGTAGTGAAATGCAGTTCTACTTTGAAATGATTTTTTTTAAATTTTATAATGATTTTTATTTTTTCTGTTACAGCTGGTTTACAGTGTTCAGTCAATTTTTCTATTATACAGCAAGGTGACCCAGTTACACATACATGTATACATTATTTTTATCTCACATTATCATGTTCCATCATAAGTGACTAGATATAGTTCCCAGTGCAATTATTATCATAATTTGTTGCAATATATGATTTCCCTTAATACTCTCAATAACCTTATGAGCTTAGACTCCCTGTTTTATCTATTATAAATTGAACCTTAGATCAAGTATATTGCATAAATTCATAAAACTGATACATAGCAGAGATGGGATATAAAACCAGCTTTTAGATTCTAAACCACTGTCTTAAATTCAAAACCTACATAACTCAGCTTTCTATTAAGATACTTCTAGAAATTTTCTTTGCTCTCAAATTGAGACTTAAGGAAAAGAAGATACTTCTTAGTACTGGAGACTTCCTATTTCTCTTCAGTATTCATTCATTCTCCTTTTATTATTTGTTAAAAAATTTCACATTTTTAACTGGATGTGTTGCTGTCCTGTTGTAAGATCACAGGTCAGATTTACTTGCTCTTATGGATGGCATTGTGCTTAAGAGATGAACAGTGAGATGTGAGGAGAAGTTTTGAGTGTACTTTGGGAAACTCCCCCTGAAAGACAAGGGGTATACTTGTTTTCCTTCTTCCTCATTGCGTTTTACTGGTAAGGAAGTAGATGAAAGAGCTGGAGCTCCAACAGTTATATGTGTCTCTGAGGATGGAGGCCTCATCCTAGGGATGATGAGAGTAAAGAGCTGGAAGGAACCTGCACCTGATGACTTTACAGAGACATCACATCAACTCTTAACCTCAGATTTATTTTACATAAAAAGAAATGAATTTCTATCACTTTAAGCCATTGCTATTAGGATTATTTTAGTTATTATCATTAAATCTACTCCTAATTAATAAACTTATTTCTATAAACGTTTTCATGTCTGGAAATTGCAGAATATATCTTAGCCATCTTGCAATCATGAAGACAAAACAATGTGCTAAGGGTGACAAAACAGATATAGAATACCTTGGTCTCTGAGAGCTTATATTGAAGTATTAAATTAACCATTTCTAGAGACACCATACTTCTGGAATGTACTATGTAAGCTAATATATATTCCCCCTTTTTAACGTCAGTTACGTTAAAGCACTCTATCATTTGTAAATGAATGCATTATCAGTGTTATATTACTCCACATAGAATAAAATACAAACTTCTTACCGAATCTCCATGTCCTCTGTCACCTGGCTTCTGCCTACCTTTCCTGTCAAATGCCACTTGCTCACTATATCCCATAGAGGCTTTTTATTTTTCTGTATTTTTATGTATTCTTTGGTACCTGAACCTACTACCTGAAATGTAGTAGTTGCTCAGTAAATGTCAGTTGAATGCATGAACTAGTGGATAAACAGTGTTTCCCAGAACTGATTATTTTGCTAGATGTTTTCTCAGAATTTCTCAGTCATTCTGCTCTTCCTTCCTGCATAAGCCTTTAAGTTTGGGAGCACCAATCCCAAATTTTCATCAAAATTATTAATGTCTTATTTCTGTTCTCCCCAGTATTCTCTTCTCTGTCCTTTCAGTTCCCTCCTCACTTTATTTTTATCTTTAAAAAAATTTTTTAGGGTACACCCAAGACATATGGAAGTCCCCAGGCCAAAGATTCAGTCTGAACCTGAGTGGCGACAGGTGGATTCTTAACCCATAGCACCACAGTGGCAACTCCATTCCCCTTGATTTTAAATGTAAACAATGGTCATGTCAGTCTAGTAAACTTGGGGCTTTAGTATGCACTTGGTGGAATTAGATCAGAGTTATTTTGAATGTTCCTCAGACTTATAATTAAAACATTAAGTCACAAATTCCTTATCTCTACAAATCCAGGAGAATGAAATGCAAAACCTTAGAGAATTCCTTCCTTTAAGCTGTGTAAAACCCAAGACAGTCATTGTGACCAGCTGTAAAAATATTGACTTGTCCCTTTTCCATTAGTCCCAATGGTCTAGTAAGACTGGGGACAAGAATATGCCTTTCTAGGCACTGTTATATGGTTCAGTGTCTCATTTTTTCTTGGATGTGATTACAAAACTAGTTTGTTCCTGTTAGAAACTCATACATAAATCAAACTTTACACATTTCTATAAGTCATAGTCATTTCTTCAAAGGGAACATTTCATCATTCTGAGCTGAGGACCATCAATGTGATAAAGGATTGCCTCTGCCCTGCCACCAATCCTGGGTGCTCTTAGGTGGCCTGGACTACCTCTCTCCTATCTCCACCCATAAAGACTGTGCAGTAAATGGATAAATGGACTTAAAGGCACTATAGAAATAATGGTGCCAGATGGATACAAGGAATTTTCATACTACTGTCATTTTCCTTCTTTATCAGAGCACTGCTTTGCAAATAACATATGTCCTGTGTTTACTCAAGTCCTTTGCAATCATTGTCTCTCATGTAATTAGCAAAAGTAAAACAAAACTACGAGATGGGCAGTTTTGTTCTCTATTTTGTACCAGGAGATTGTTATGAGTACTGATTCTGCAGAATTTTCTGTGTGTCCTTCCAGATCAACTCTCCACCCTTCTCCATCGCACTCCATGCCTTGGGAGGCTGATGTCTACGGATGTCATCAGTGGCTCCCATGCCCTCTGATTTTCAACTGGCTTCAGCCAGATGGAAACAATGACAGGAGATCATTGGGTAGGAAGAAAGAGAGGTTGGGGTATTTATTCTTCTGACATTTTCTTGCCAGGTCTCATCAAGTTCTTTTAATTGGTCCTGGCCTACTGTTCTCAGGGTAGTAGCAATTTCCCTAGGTTGCTAATTTCAGAGTTTTTATATTCCTTGTTGATTTTTCTTAACTTTCCTATACTTTGTAAGTAATCTCTTTCTGAAACTCTCTTCAATCATTTTTGTCATCTGTCTCCTGCTAGGACATAACTGATAGACTAGTCTGAGGTCTGGAAGGTCAGAGGCTAGGGACAGAACTAAGCTGCTATTTAGGCTGTCTGATTTCAGACCTATGAATTTGCTGATAAGACATGACTTTTTCTGTCTCCTCCCGTTCTTCTTCCTCCTCTCCCAACCAAGGAGAGGACACCTTTTGTCCAATTATGAGAAATGTTTAATGCCACTTTCTTATAGACAATATATTGCATTCCTTAGACATAAGCTAAGCAATAATTATGTTCATCATAATGCATTGCTCCAATAGCACTTGTATATTAGTCAGGGTTCTCCAGAGAAACAGAACCAATAGGAGGTGTGTGTGTGTGTGTGTGTGTGTGTGTGTGTGCAGAAAGAGGGAGAGACAAAGAGAACTTAATATAGAGAAAGAGATTGATAGAATTTCATGGTTATGAAGGCCAAGAAGTCCTACAGTCTATCATCTGTAAGCTAAAGAACCAGGAATGGCGGTGGTATCATTCACTGAAAGTTTAAAGGTCTGAGAATCAGGGGCCAATTGTCTAAGTCTTGGTATGAGACCAAAAGCCCAAGAACTAGGAGTGCCAGTGACCAGATGCAGAAGATGGATGCTCCGTGTCAAACAGAGAAAGAGGATTCTCCCTTCCTCCACCTTTTTGCTCTGTTTAGACCCTCAGTGGATTGGGTGATACCACCCACATCACAGAGGGCCATCTTCTTTACTCAGTCTTCAGATGCAAATGTTAATCTCTTCCACATACACCCTTACTGACATACCCAGAAATAAAATTTCATGAGCCATCTGGGCATCCCCTAGCTTAGTCAAGCTGACACATAAAATTCACCACCACAGCTCTATTGGTCACACTCTTTGCAAACACTGGCTAAAACTGTGACCATCCATAGAGCCCACACTGTGTGGGCAGACCACATGGCATGACAGGATCTACATTCTAGTTTTAGATCTTTAATTCTCCAACTTCAAGTCACTGAAACCTAAGTCAAAGGTCTTTTGTCCATACAATGCGTATAATGTCTAAAAGCTGCCTAACTTATAGTGACTTTATGAGGTTAAAATGCTCTCAGGAGAGTTCCCCTTGTGGCACAGCAAGTTAAGGATCCTGAGTTGTCATTGCAGTAGCTCGGGTCACTGCTGTGGCACAGGTTGCATCCTTGGCCCAGGGAACTTCCATATGTCTCGGGTGTGGCTAAAAAGGAAAAAAAAAAAAAAAGAGAAGCAAAGGAAAATGCTGCCAAGAATGTGAGACTAGGAGGAGGAAAAGGACTAATCCAATATACCGAGAATTCTGGCTGCAGAATTCTTGCATGCAAAAACTGCTCTGTTTAGACAAACAACCTTTGTTTCTAGAATGAAAGCCCTCAGGGCTTAGTCAGGATGTGCAGAGAGTGCGACAGAGAGGATTGAATTGCTCTGCATAATAGAGTAGGAAGAAGTGTAAACTTCCTTGGAAAGTCTGAGTGTGTGAGGAGATAATGTGAGGAAATGAGAGTAGGGAGAGGGAGAGAAAACAGAGCAACATGGTGCCAGGCCAATGCTTTCCTTGGAGTGGCAGCCTAGACTGTAGTCTTTAGTGAGAGGGACAATTTAAGGACTCCAAGTAGTTAATATTTCCTCTAATCATTGGTGTTTTGTAATGTAAATCACCTGATGTCCCCAAAGTTGGAGAAAAGTGAATTGGTACTTTGGGAATCTAAGGAACGTGGATGGTAACCTAGGGAAAACCCTGACAGAAAAGAACATGCAAGCGTTGAATATAAGATTGCAGCTCTATGGAAAGAGGGCATTGGACCTCATGGACCTAATATGAGGTATGGAAAGGTAGAGAGACACTTTGTGCTTCCCAACTGCTTTTTAACAAACAATTAGTGAAATTAGATGTCTGACTATTTTGTCTACATGGAGATCTACATGGAGATCTATGTCCTAAGTACCCAAGCCCTTACCTGCTTAAATTTCTGAATCTGTTAGCAGATATTTTGTTTTCCATGGGCTTATAAATCAACAAAAAGAAACAAATATCCACTCTGAATGTCCCTAGCAAAAGGCAGCATTCAGATTATGTATATTTATTTTTGTTAGTGGGATTTTGAAACACTATTTGACAGACTTACAAAATTCTGCCCTGCCAAGCATGTGCACTATTAGAATCCATTTCTGGTTTTTGCATCACAGCATTGATTTATAGGAAGGAGCGAAAGAAAGAAAAGATGGCGGAAGGAAGAGGGAAAGGGAGGGATAGAGAAAGAGGTCCTACTGTACCACCTTCAAGAACAAGAGATGTCTGATACATGGAGCATAGCTGACCTGCCTATTTCCAGAAGCACATGTTTCCAACAGAAAAGAAAAACTGGAGGCTCATTTGCAGAAGGAAGTGATTAAGTCTTTATTTTAAAATTTCTAGAATGTAAATTGTTTAACACTCATTACCCACTGGACTTAATAATATTATCGGATCACTTATGAGACTCAATGGCAGGCACCCTTCCATTTCCTTTTTTTATTTCCATTTTTTAGTTAAACACTTTTCATGTAAGCTCTATAAATAACAGAGACTATATATCTTAGGTACCAGAAATGGATGCTTAATGTTCTATTAAATTAGAAACTGAAGCAGTGTGATATGGGCTGTGTCTTGCTGGTCAGAAATAAATAGAATCCAGGGCGATCATAGACACATTTTGCTAAGTACTGATGGATGCACCCATGGTTCCAAGAGGAAATATCGGTATATATCATCTGGAGATGTATGGAATGTTAAATTAAAACCATGTAACTGCATGTAACTTCTCTCATAAGCATAACAGTAAGATTACCCTTAGGATGTTTTTGAAGTTGTGGGTTCAAGATAGTAACAGAAAAATTCCTGCTGAGACTATTAGGGAACAATGTGGTAGAAATCAAGACTGCATGCATTTGGGGTTTTGCAATTTTTTATTTATGTTTTTAAATTTTTTTTGTCTTTTTTGTCCTTTTATGGCCACACCCATGGCATATGGAGGTTTCCAGGCTAGGGTTCGAATTGGAGCTACAGCTGCCGGCCTACACCACAGCCACAGCAACGCGGGATCTGAGCCGCGTCTGCAGCCTACACCACAGCTCACGGCAACACCAAATCATTAACCCTCTGAGCAAGGCCAGGGATCAAACCCACAACCTCATGGTTCCTAGTCGGATTTGTTCACTGCTGCATCACTGCAGGAACCCCCCCGAGTTTTGCAATCTTTTATATAAGAGTTTTATTTTTTTTTCTCACATATTTAATGAATACCTTTGAATTGAATGCCTTTAGGCAGTTCACTTAAAAATCTCAGAATTTCAGATTCTTTATCTGTCGGATGGGTATAATAATGCCAACTTCATGGATTGATTTTTAGGATTATGTGGATATAAAGAATGTAGAACACAGCCTTAATACCCCATGCTCAGTCATGACTAGTATTTCTTGATTCTCAAGACTATTTCAGCTTTAATACTGAATGACTCTAATCTTCAACCAGCTGGAACATAGGAGAAATATTCCCCTCTCAAGAACTCCTTTGTTTCATGTTCCTTTTCTTTCCCACTATAGTCATATTTGCCCCAATCTCTGAACTCAGGCTTCACGCTCTGGGACTAATTCTTGCCCTGGGCAGGAAGTACTAAACAAGTGACTGAAAATGAAGTAAACAGCAAGCTATCTTCTGACTCCTGATACCCTATACCTGTTATTCAGAACTGTGTGTGGATAGTTAATGTCTGAGCTTCTGGCATCTTTCTACCCAGAACTACCGTTTGATTTCCTGAATCTTTTATTTCCAAGCCTCCTACCTTTTTCCTTCTGTGCCTCCCTCCCATTCAAGTAAATTGTAGGCTTTATAACCCATGCTTCTGGTAATAAATAAAACTGGTCAGGAAGCAGAAAGAAGAAAAAAGTGTCTTCCAGGCTTTAGTTTTCTAAAGATCTGTACTCTTCCAGGTGACTCTGAGAAAACATTTCGTTGAAAGAAAGTAAATATTTCCCTTATCTCACCATGTTAGAAAGAAAAAAGTGAATTTGGCAGAGCAGAAAGCTAAGAGGGAAGCCAGACATGAAGCGCCACTATAGCTGCAAACACAGCAAACTCCCACAAGTGGTATTGTTCGAGCACCAAGGTGGAAGTCAGGGCTGATATGTCAGCAGCAGATGGACCACACTCTATCAAGGAAGTCCCATCCCTCACGTACAGTTATCCTTCCCAGGACCTCTGCATCCATGAGATATTCAGTGTCTTGGCATGGCTGTTCCTGGGAGAAGCAGAGCAGTACTTAGGCTTTTATCATTCCCATGTGAGTCTGAGCAAAAACCATTGTATTATTTTTCTGTGGCTGCCATCACAAATTACCATAAGCTCAGGGAGTTCCCATCGTGGCTCAGCAGTAATGAACCCAGCTAGTTTGAGGACATGGATTCAATCCCTGGCCTTGCTCAGTGGGTTAAGAATCTGGCATTGCCATGAGCCGTGATGTGGGTTACAGACCCAGCTTGGGTCCCACGTTGCTGTGGCTGCAGCATAGGCTGGCAACTCCAATTCCACCCCTAGCCTGGGAACTTCCATATGCCTCAAGTGTGACCTTAAAAAGACAAAAAAAAAAAAATGCAGTTCTTCTTTTTATTTTATCACCATCCTGGGTAACTGAGCTGCTGCCAGATGGATAATCCAACACCAGGGCTTCTCTTTTCAGTGGACCCCCTCAACTCTGGTATTTTTTTTTTTATCTACTCCACTTCAGCCATACCACAGGCCTTGTCATCATCCCCTCAAACTTCTCTAAATCAGTGCACTCATAGTAACTGGCTTTTTGACCACAATCTCCCATCTATTCCATTCTTTTATCGCCCTTTGTCATGATTATCTGCTCTTCTGTATCACTGAGACTTCCACATATTTTTAGGCTTTCTTTTTACCCACATCTCTAGACCCCCTTTGACTTTACTTGCTTCTTCGCTTTGCCAGAGCCTCCTGGCTGTTCCACTCAACAACGCTCTCACCACCACCTTCAACAACACAGTTGTTGTTGCTATGGCACCCTGAGTGTTAGCATAATGCTCAGCCATTTGGGACCAGGACTACAAAAGAACATGTCCATTCCACTCAAGTGACCACTCAAGTGCTACTGGGGAATAGCATACACCTGACAGACCCCAATCAATATTTCCTTCACTTTTACTTAATCTTCTCCTTCCCCTGACTTTATCCAAAATCATGATAAATTCTCACACTTTCAGCAAACCTCCAACCCAGCCTCATACCTCTCACTCTCAAAAGATGACAGTGTGACTTTCCTGAAAAATGTTAAGCACACCTCAACCCTGCAACAATCATCAACATCACCTTTCTGCTTCCAGGTTCAGAGGATGGGGTTTCTCCCACCTTTTGTGGGATAAACCCTCCTTAGGATGGTCCTGACACCAGCCTTTCCCATATTTTTCTGGTGTAGTTCTCTGTTAGTCATCACTTCTCTTTCCCATATTTTCCACATTATCATCTTGACTGTTTCCTTTTCTTCACTCTGCAACCATAATGAAGTCCCATTTAAAAAAAAAATTAATTGGATGAAGGCGAGTTTCAGATTGCATATGTTAATTTTGCTGTGCCTGTGAAATGAAACATCTAATTTGAGAGATGCAGCAGGTCATCATTTAATCACTGAAAAAACTTTTGGAGTCCCCACTGTGGTTCAGTGGGTTAAGAATCTGACTGCAGCACCTTGGGTGGCTGCAGAGGTGTGGGTTCACTCCCAGCCAGCGCAGTGGGTTAAAGGATTTGGCCATTGCCACAGTTGCAGGGTAGGTTGCAGCTCTGGCTCAGATTCAGTCCTTGGCACAGGAACTTCCATATGCCATGGATGCAGCCATAAAAGGAAAAAAATGTTTTTTTAACTTCTACTTTAGCCCCTGCTTTTCTTCTTTTTATTACATACTACATACTTTTTATTATATATGATTTCATTCATGCTCACATTCTTCCTGCAACTCACAAATTAGTAACTTAAAAATTCCTCTAAGGAAAGGATCTTATCTTGGTGGACTTATGTGTTGTCTTTCCCCTTACAGACAATTCATTTTGGATACTGTTTTCCTGCACTTCCTGTTACATCAGACTCTCCAGTTCCTCTCTTATCCTGATTGTGTTTTCTCAGTCTCCTTAATAGTCATTCCTTCCTTTGATGCCCCATCAATGTTTGTGCTCCCAAGCATACCGCTGACCCATGTACCAGTACCTGTAGCTCTCCTTTGATTTTTGAATCTTAATAAACATATTCCTGCCAGCCTCCTAGTTAGATGTCCATGGACATGTGAAACTCAGCATGTCCAAACTCGAGCTCTTCGTCTTTTCTTCTCATTTTGTTCTTCCTTATATGTTCTTTATCTCTGCCATAGGCATAACCATACTCCTAGTTAAAGCCTTGGTGATAACTTGATTTTTGATCTACTTTATTCTCCCTCCCCAGTTATATATATACATATATATATGTGTTTATATATGTGTGTATATATGTGTATGTGTGTGCTTTTTAGGGTCACATCTGCAGTAAATGGAAGTTCCCAAGCTAGGGGTCAAATTGGAGCTACAGCTGCCAGCTTACACCACAGTCACAGCAATGTGGAATCCAAGCTGCCTCTGTGACTACACTATAGCTCATGGCAACACGAGATACTTAACCCACTGAGCAAGGCCAGGGATGGAACCTGCATCCTCATGGGTCCTAGTTAGGTTCATTAACCACTGAGCCATGAAGGGAACTCCAAGTTATAATTAATTACAGATTTTCACTAAGTTTATTATAGGTGTGTATGGGTATATAGATATGTGTGTATGTATATGAATATATATATATGTGAGGCATGGGTCAATGCCTCACATATACATTCATATACATACACACATATGTATGTACCCATATACATACACATATTATATGTGTGTATGTATATGAATATATATGTGAGGCATTGACCCATGCCTCACATATATATATTCATATACATACACACATATGTATGTTGGTAAATACATTTACCAACCCATGAAGAGAGTTCTCTAAAGTGCAATCTGTCCCTGTGGTTATAGATTTCAAAGGTTTTTCTTGTCAAGACAACCTTTCCAAAATTACCTATCATTTCATAACATATGAGCCCTTTGACTTGTCACCTAAATGTTCTCCATGACACAGCCACTACCCATCTCATCAGGTTCTTCCCTGGCATTCTTTGGCTTTTAGTAGGTCAAACTGTTTGTATTTCCTCCAAAAGACTATTTTGTTTCTTGCTTCATATCTTTCTTCTTTCTATTCCTTCTAACTAGACTTTCCCAAGGCCCTTTAGTAACAATGATATTAATCACAAACTTTTTAATTACTGTTCTTTGCCAGGCCTGTGCTGCCTGTTTTACATGGATTGTATTTAATTTGCAGTTTTTAGGCTCATTTCACAGATGAGGACACTACAGTTCACAGAGGTTAAGAAAATTGTCCAAGCCCAGTAACTAGCAAGTTTCGATTTCAAACCCAAGTTCGTCTGATGCCAAAGTCCATGTTCAGTGTTGCCCCAAGCTGTCTCTCCTCATTTTGGAACAGCTCAGGATCTTGCTCAGAGCTCATGCTTGATGAATTTGGCTCTGAATGATAGAATGTGACTTTTGTGAGGACTGGTAAGTGCTACTTGTTGGGAGAGCAGGAGTGGACTCGGTCCCATGCAGTGGTCTACACAGCTTCTCTCCCTACAGCTTGCACTCTACTGTCACTATCTCCAAGGTACTTTGAAACTAGAAATGATTGAGGTGCTTGTATAGAATCAGTACTAGACTGTGAATGAATGGGCATTTAATGGTCACTAATTGTCCGTATGTCTCCAGTATATTAGCATAAGGATTATTTAGATTAATAATAATGTCTGGGGAACATATTTGATTATTTTCTCTTTTATTTTTTCTGTTTTTGACTTTGATGTTGTCATTTAGAAGAATACATTGGTATTTTTCAAGAAACCTCGTACTTTGTATATTTCTGTGAACTTTCATGTGTTTAGAATAGAATCACTTATTTTGTAGGTGCAAAGTTGATGTACAACCATATTGGTCTCTTAGATCTAGCTTAGATTTTGTGTTACTCAAATCCTCTGTACCAGTACTGTACAATAGAATATAGTATGAGGCACATCTGTAATTTCAGAATTTCTAGTAGCCACATTAAAAAAGTAAATAGGTGAAATTGATTTTTATTATGTATTTTATTTTACCCAATATATCCAAAATATTACCTTTTTAATAATCCACACAAAATTAATGGTAAGGTTTTTACATTATTTTTCTTTTATATTGTCTTTAAAATTCAGGTATGTGTTTTATACTTGCAGCACATCTCCATTTGAATTAATCAAGTATCAAGTGTTTTGTGGCCATATGTGGCTATTGGCTGCTGTGTTGGACGGAAGAATTCTTTGCCCTTATACTTTGTCTTCTAATTGATCTGTTGATTTCTGAGAGAGGACTATAAAATTTCCCACTAAGGTTGTGGGTTTTGTTAATTTTTATAATAGCACTTTTATAATAACTTTTTGCTTAATATATGTGAAAATCATGTAGTGAAAAGAATGATGGATTATGTGTTTTCTAGGTAGGTTTTGCCTTTCATCAGTATGAAATGTTTCCCCTTTTCCAGTTCAGTTTTTTTTGGGTCTTGGATCTTATGTTTGATATTAATATTGCCACTCCTAGTTTTTGTGATTTTCTGAAGCTTATTACAGCTTTCACTCCTTTGCACACATTGCCTTTCTCTGTTATTTTTAGGTGAATTTCTTATTAAAGGGATAGAATGAGATTTTCTTAATTGTAATCTAGATTTTTCAGTCTTTTAATAGTACAATTTAATCCATGAATACCACTGGGATTCCAAAAACAGAGTTATATTTTTCATTTTATATTGTGATTTCAACTTGCTTTTTTATTTTTATTTTTTTAAATTTTTATTAGGCTATAGCTGATGTACAATGTTGTGCCAGTTTCTGCTGTACAGCAAAGTGACCCAGTCATACACATACAAACATTCCTTTCTTATATTATCTTCCATCATGGTTTATCCCAAGAGACTGGATATAGTTTCCTGTGCTATACAGTAGGACCTCATTTACACTTGCTTTTTTAAATTGTTTTTGTTTCTTGTTCGTCGTTGGGTCGATTGAATTATCTTTGTTATACTTTTCTCCTTAATGATTTAGAAGTTTTCAATCTTTTTTATCTGCTTTCTTTTACCTCTTAACACAAAATATATAAACTTATATTTTTCTATCCATGTCTACAATTCATTGAGTATCTCTACAAATTATCATGCTATCATTTTTTCCTCATTTTATCTTGTATCTACATTACCTTTCCACCAAGCCATCCTTTCTCCTCCCCACCTATTACATTCAGATCAGTGCTATTTTATTACCAGGTGTTTGTTTACTGTTACATTACATATTGATGCTTATTTGGGAATAACCATGCATTCTGCTGGTTTCTTTGCTGACTACTATTTCTTGTCTTCCTTGTTCTTGCATTCATTTTTTTTTTTATTTTGCTGCATTATATTCAAAAATAACTCTGGTAAAGTCCTGTACATCATCAGCTTTGCAAACTTTTATCTTTACTTTGCTTTCACATTTGAAGGCTGATGGGACTGTGTATCAAACTCAATTTAAAACTCCCTTTCTCCCAGAACTCTTAAAGCAAATTTTCCACTATCTTCTAATGTCTAGATGTGCAAAGAACTTAATATTTATTTGGTTCTGCTTTGGTAAATAAACTCCTTTTCTCCCCCCTGAAGTCTTCAGGAGTGTTCTTTTTATGTTTGATTATTTTAATTTAGTAGGATGTCAATCTATCTGTGTAGCTTTCTAGCTACCATCTACCCATCATCTCTAGTTCTAAATGTTTACCCCAGTCATCCCATTTTGGCACTTGGTGAGAGCTTTGCATCTGTGACTTTCCTTATCTTGAAAATATAACCATCTTTTAAACCATTACTCCTCCTATCTTCACTTTCTAATGCCCATACTTTTGGATCTTCTTTAGATAAACACTGGACCTCAGGGGTAATTTCCCACATCTCCTAATTTTCTCTATTATTCTTCTATTATTTTGTCTAGTTGCATTGTCTTCTAAGAGATTAACTGCACTTTATTTTCCAGATCAAAACTTTTGTCTTCAGCTGTCACTCTAGATCTTTAACATTTTAAGGAATTATGTTTCTAATTTCCAAGATGCTGTCTTGGTCTTTAATAGCTTAATTTGCATTTCAATATAGTTTTATGACTACAATACATTTTAAAATATCTCAGAGAAATAAAAAGCTATATTTAAGTCCTTTTTTACTTGCTACAAGTTATCTCTAGTTCTTCTAGTATCAGTTATATTAGCTGATCAAAACTTTTCCTTTTATGTTTTCTCCCCTTCAGATATGTGATGATTCTTTGCATCTATATGCATGAATTAATTAAAAATTAGTTAATTAGAAAGAGACTGTAGATTTCCTTAGTGTTTGAATAAGTCTGTTTTACCAACAGTTTCTCCCTCCTATATGGGAAAAGCAGAAAGCCTGGTTCCACTCAAGGGAGAGCAAGCAGAGAGCAGAGTCAAGTTTTGGTCTCCTTCAGTTTTCTAAGTAAGAAGGACTTTGCCCTAGAATATTTCTCTCTCTGATGAGGCTGCTCTTCCTTTGGGTAACCCCTCCCTATCTGTTTGCTGATTGGGAATTACATCAAGCTCTTCCATGCTTCTTCCTCATTTCCAGACATTCACAGAGAAAGTCTTCTCCAGGCACGTGGTTCACACTTTATTGTAGAATTCAAACTGCTTGCTCAAGTATGGGGATTAGTGTCGGGTTAAAAGCTGCTCCAGAGAGAGTCCAACTTGCTCTTTGTTTGAAAATGCAGTTAATTAAATAACTAATCTTCCAGGACTCTTTTCTGGTTTTTGTATTATGGACTCCTGGAGTTACGCTTTGTTCTTTTTACAGGGCCTTGTTCATATGTAGTACCCTCACTTAATCATCTTAACAGCCTAGAAATGTGGGTAGAACAAGAATTATTGTTCCCATTTTGCCAATAAAAACTGAGATTCAGAGAGGTAGGTAATTTACCCAAAGCACTATTCAGTTGGGTGTTTTCTTTTGATACTGAAGCTAGAGAATCTAGAGAGCAATATGTTACCGAAAATACAGTCAAAATAAACAATTTGGACACTCTGGATTAATCAAAAGGAAAAAATTGAACATGAGTGATCTCTTTGCAGCTTTCCTTTGGAAGGTAGAGCCTGGTTTGGAACATTACTGGAAAACTAAGGAGGATGAAAGAAAAATGAGCTTTTAAATTGGAACCCCTTAGATTTCCAGAAATATGCGTAATGACAATTTGCAAAGAGAATAAAATTGGAAGTAGTGTGTGTAGTTGCAATTTTAACTTGCAAGCATTTGTCAATTTTAAAACAGCAATTTCAGTGATATTCAAAGGACTGTCAATGTTCATGCGTAAACTGATAGGCAGCTTTGATCTGGGTAGATTTTCAGAATATTACAGATGTTTCCAATTATACAGTTGGGCGAATTAGAGGAATTTTTGTATGTTTCTGAAGTGTCTGGCCTATGCCAAACTAGATGAACCATTGAGGAAAAAAGAACAAAGTAATGCAAATCCTATTTCACTAGCAGTTGATGAGGATGACTGAATGTATCTTTGGGTTCTTCCTTCTTTGGAGTCTGGGTTGAAGCTCAGCATCCCTGTGCTGTTCACGAACTTCCTCCAAAGCTCGTGAGGAAGCAGACTTGTGACCACTGTGCCAGTCTGAAAAACACATAGACCCATAATGGCCCTTGTAAAGGGAGGCAAATTCATTCCTGATGGCAGAGCCAAGTGAGTGAAATCAAGATGATTTTACTACAGTATAGCCCATCTCAGCCCTTTTAAAGGCAGTTAGTTGTTCAGCCTACATAGGAGTAGATGTAAGTTTGGCCTCTGAAATATATCTGTCTACTTCCTGATTGTTTATTATACCTGATTTTTCATTCTTTTTTTCTTCTCACCTCTTTTTTATTTATTTTTTACTTTTTTAAAAAATTGGACCTCAACTCAATTTTTCTTTTGTAAACTGTTGGCATTGAATATCCACATTGCATTTACTATCCTGGTCCCACTTCCTGTCCCTTTCCTCCTGTGGGCATGAAGCTGTCCTTCTGAGTTCATTCACTGACACATCAGGAGGCATTCCAGTTCCTTTCTCCCACTCTACTCCAACTCAGAACAGACAAACTAGTCCCACCACATCTCCAGAAACCTCTTGCCTCCTATTTCATGCATACACCCTTAGCTCAGGCTGCTGTTGCAAAAGACTGTGGACTGGGTGACTTAAACAACAGACGTTTATCTCTCACAGTGCTGGAAGCTGGGAGATCCATGATCAAAGTGCTGTCTGATTTAGTTCCTGGTGAGCTCCCTTTTCCGGTCTTGTATGTGGCCACTTTCTTACTGTGTTCTTGCATGGTAGAGAGAGAGCAAGCTCTTATCTGTCTTCCTCTTCTAATAAGGACCCTGAGATCATCATGAGGGGCTCTACCCTCATGATTTCATCTACCTAATTACCTCCCAAAAGTCCCACTGCCAAAGACCACACATTGGGGGTTAGCCCTTCAACATATGTATTTGGGGGGGGGGTCACAAATATTCTGTCCCTATCATATGCTGAGCATCCTGAGTCCTGATATAATCTCCCAGAGACTTCCCATATCCTTCCATAGCCAGGTATAGGATCAGCCACATAAGTTATGAAATGGCCTACCCCATCGCAAGTCACGCCATTTCAAAAGTCTCTGTAGTGTTAGAGACAAGTGACCTTTTTTTGCTTAGTTCCAATCCTTAGTGAAGAGAGGCTATTGGCACAACTAATATTATTCAGTCTTTTCTTATTAAGTGGAATAAAGCTAGAATAGGAAACAAGAGACTACAGTCTGGTCCTCCAACTGGCCAGCTATGTTATCCCTAACTGTACATGCTACCAAACACTCCATTGTGCTGGAAATATCCCTCTATATCTGTCTCCCACCAAAAACTGGGGATAAAGGCCATAGGATCAATATCTCGTAGCCCTAACATCAAGCAGGTGGCAGCAAATTTTATTTGAATGAATGGCTACATGAAGGAATAAAATGAATTGAAATACACTTTGGATTTCATTTTGCTTCCTTTTCTTTCATTTTGTTTATTCAAATTAACATTTGTCAGGTGCCATATGTGAGGCATTGCAGTAGCACCTAGAAATGTATGAATTAATCTTTGTCCTTGGGGATCTAAACTTTTAAGAAACAGGAATGGAGTGGTTTAAAAATTAACATCTAAATTTATCAGTTCTAAAATTCTAAAATCCACATATAAAATTCTGACTTTCTAAGGAAAATTTTCTGGACAGACTATCTAGGTAAAACAACAATAGCAACCTCCCCACCCTCCAAAAAAAAAAAAAACTAAGGCTAGCCTTGAGTAGCAGGAAGCTGAAGCAGGATAGGTGAAAGGAAGTTTAATTAGAAGTTATGGATGATTAGAACACTTTTATTGTAAAAATATAATATATAATAAATTATATGTATATAGTTTGCATTTTAACCATTTTAAGTGTATAACATGACATCAATTACACTCAAGATGCCATGCAACCATCACCACTTACCTATTTTCAAAATGTTTCTATTACCCTAAACAGGAACCCTATAACCAATTAAGTGAGAGCCCCTATTGCCCCTTTCCCTCAGTCCCACTACCTCTAACCTGCTTCCTGTCTGTATGAATTTGCCTATTCCAGACACCTCATACAAGTAAAATCAGAAATAATTATTTTGGCTATCATTTTTCACTTAGCATAATATTTTCAAGGTTCATTCATGTTGTAACGTGTCAGATTTTCATTCCTTTTTGTGGCTAAATATTTTATTGTACACAAATTCTATGTTTTGTTCATCCATTTATCTGTTGACTGACATTTTAGTTATTTCTACCTTTTGGCTATTGTGGTAATGCCACAGTGAGTATTTGTCTATATGTCTCTGTTTGTGTTCCTGATTTCAACTCTTTTGGCTATATACCTAGGAGTGGAATTGCTTGGTCATATGGTAATTTTATGTTGAGCTTTTTGAAGGTCTATCAAACAGTTTTCCACAGAGGCCGCACCATTTATCTTCCCACCAACAGTGGGTTCCAATTCTTCCACATCTTCACCAATACATGTAATTTCTGTTTCTTTTATTATAGCAATCCTATAATGTTGGTATTGTGGTTTTGACTTGCATTTCCTTGTGGGCCAGGGGAATATGAAACAGGTCTTTGCATTGTCTTAGAAAGCTTCTCCCTTGATCTTTCCTGCACTAATGTCATGTCAAGAACCCCTTGTGTATGAATTGCATGGAGTGGCAAATTTAAAAATTTCAATAAATACATAAACTTTCCATGTATTTTTAAATATCAGGTATAGTTGATTTACAATGCTGTGTTAGTTTCAGGTGTACGGCAAAGTGATTCACTTAGAGAGAGAGAGATAAGGATTCTTTTTCAGATTATTTTCCTTATAGGTTGTTACAAAATATTGAGTATAGTTCCCTGTGCTATACAGTAGATTCTTTTCAGTTATCTATTTTATACATAGTAATGTATATCTGTTAATCCCAAACTCCTAATTTATCCCCTGCCCTCTTTCCCCTTTGGTAACTGTAAGTTTGTTTTTTATGTCTGGGTCTATTTCTGTTTTGTAAATAAGGTCATGTGTATCTTTATTTTTTTTTTTAGATTCTACATGTAAGCAATATTGTATGATATTTGTTATTTTTTATAAAGCAGTATAAATATTAAGAGCAGTTTTTGGAGTAAACAAACTTGGATTTGAATGCTGGCTCTGCTACCCACTAGCTTTATCCCTGAACAAGTTATCAAATTTCTCTGAGCCTCAGTTTTTTTATGGGTAAAATGGGGAGTTTTAATAGCTGATTAATAGAGTTGTTGTCAGAAAGGAATTTGTCTGTGTAAAATTTCACAACTCTATTTTCTTCTCACAAATATCCTCCAAAATCATATATATCTGTAATACACATCTCTCAGTGCCTGATGTGGTGCACACAGGCACTCATTGACTGCTCACACTATTGTGGTTATTGTGGTTGCTTGTGGCTAGCACTCAGAGAGGAGAATTTGCTAACCAAGCACTTTTCATAAACTTTATAACCTACAGACTTTTTGTAAAAAGTTTTCTGACAATACTACCATTAGCTGACATGGAAAAAAAATGTGGTGCAATAACGTTTTCAAAGATGATCTCTTAAATCTTGTCCTAAAAAGAAGGAACTTACAAGTAAGATAGACTTTATATTAAAATCCTAACATCTTAAACTTAGTGTCAGAAAGTCCTCCCAATTATATAAACCTTTTAATTTCTCTTTTTAATTTTAAAGGTAGTTGCCATAGCAACTGTCATGCACTGCTGCTAATGGTACTAGAGAGAGATGCAAACATTTCCAAAGAATTTTTCAATATGTTGCAAAAACATTATACAGTATTTAGTAGATATGATGTAAGTCCTAGTGAAGGGAAATCCTTCATGGAGAACTAAAGCTGTACTTAACTAAGAATTTTAAATGGGAAGGATTTTGATATTTATATTTTCTTAGGGGGTGGAGGTGAAGAAAACATTGTTGAAAAGTCCTTCTTGAAAAAAAAAAGAGTGAATTACTGGGATCAAGCAATAATCAACTCAGTTATGAAGAAAATAATGAAATGAGAACCAACAGAATGAGCCTGGGAACAATTTATTCTGTGTTGTCAGATTAGAACTTGCTCAGCTATTACCATCTGGTGATTATAACACTGAGTTCTTGTTATTTTATAATAAAACATTTGCTCTGGGGAAAGGTTGAACCCTTAGGGCCTGGGGACACAGGTTAAATAGACACCAAATAGTTGTTAATAGACTGAAAGTAGTTGTTCATAAGTAAGGTTTGTGCTGCTGTGAGGTATAGTCAGGATTTTAGCATTTTCTTGCTCAAAGTAACCCATGATTTCCCAAAGTCTACTGTGGAAAGTTTAGCCTTTTAAAGCCATTAACCTATTAGAAATATTAGCATCTCTCAGACTTCTAGAGCCTATAACATATTATTCATTGCGACCTTCCAGGAGTGAAAGAAGTCATTGGTGTTTCCCAGACTTAGTCCAATGACCACATTTCTTGGAGCATTTCAAAAGCTGACTAATGCTCCTTGGATATATTTGAAGACTCAAAGCTATAGTTAGACAACTAGAACCTAAAGTCTATCTTCTAAAACTGTTTCATACTCTCCTCTTCACCATCTCTTGCCCCAAAACACATCAAATATAATGTTAAGAGGAATTACATATGAACTTATATAAACTTACCAAATGGTTTCCATAAAATGGAAGAAAACACTTTCTTTTTCTTAAATTCAGCTATTAGGCCTTTTATGATAGATTATTTGTCTACTTTCATATGACAAATTACCTCAGAATTTAGCAGCTTCAAAAAACAAATTAATGGTTTCACTGTTTCTGTGGGTCAAAAATCTGGGCATCGCTTCACTGGTTGTTTCTGACTCAGGGTCTCTCATGAGGTCTTGTCACAGTGACCACCAGAGCTGTAGTCTCATCTGAAGGCTTATCTGGGCGGTGGCTGTTTCTAAGTTCACTGCCACTGTTGTTGGCAGGCCCCAGTCACTCAGCACTTGGGCTGCCCCACAGGGCTGCCCTACAGTATGGAGCTGCTTTCCCTCAGGGCATGAGACTGAGAGAGAGAGAACACACTCAAGATGAAAGACAGTCATTTTATAACCTAATTTCAGAAGTGTCATTTCATCATTCTATCACTTATGCTATATTCGGTTCCTTACAGGTGAGGCAGCAAGTCCAGCCACACTCAGGGGATTACCCAAGGACATGAGCCCCAGAAGATGAGGACCATTGAGGCCCATATCCAAGGCTACCCTAATGCATTTGTCCCAGGGCTTTCATACAGACACTGCCTTTTAGTCAGTATCTAATATATGCCATGCTCTGCCTCGCATTGTACACATGATCTCAGGTCCTCACATGACCCTACATGGCATAATTATTCTCTCCAATTTGTAGAAAAGGAAAATGAGGACTTGAGAGCTTAAGTAGTTTCCCAATGACCACATAGTTTATAAATAACAAGGAAATAATTTGCAGTAACCTCTTGTGACACCTAGTCCAGTGGCTCTTTCAACCATGTTTCTACTACACAGGGTATCTATGTCATCAAATGCATTATCCAGAGATGCATTAGAATATTTCACGTGGCAAGCACTAAAATGCAAATGAAATCATTAAACTGGAAGTAATGTAAAATCATTTCTATTCTTCTCACAGAAAATCTGACTTTGAGACAAAATTTTATAATTGGTGGTCCTTTAATGAAGATATATTCAATTCTGATTCCTGAATAATAAAAGGCACGTAAGAATTTTGGAATTGATGATTCTCCAAAGTCAGACATTTTTAATTATCAGAATACAACATAACAGGTAGAGAAAAATGGTTGAAGATTCTGCTACTTTGAAAAGTATACATGCATACAGCTTACCTTAAGAAGCATATATTATATATCGGGTTCATGGTCAATATTTCTATCCAATATTCCTTGTCAGAGAACCAAGAATTCAATTTTCATTGGAATTGGTGTAGAGCAGTGTTGTGTTTATTCTATAGGCTTTTTTTTCCCTATACTTTGTCTGATTAAAGAGAACAGAAAAAAAAAATACCCAAGAACAGAGAGTGAGTTGAAAGCATCAAAGAAATATGTTTTTCTGTCATCACAATTGGATTTATTTCACCAGGGCTGAAATCACATTCCAGAATGATGATATCAGTGATGGCAAAGATACTGTGTCTCCCAGCTTTCTAGATTCCAGATATAGACTACAAATCTAAGTTAGCTGAAATTACCAGGAGACTGTGTCAGGAGATGGAAAGAGAGTGAATATTATTCATCTTCAGTTCATTTAAAAAAATCTAAACCTGACACGACTGACTTTCTTAAATCAGTTTTTAATAAAAGACAGTAAATGTTATCATGGACAAACTAACTCAAGCTTTGGGAAGAGACCAAAGCAAAATTAGGAAATGAGTTAAGTTTCGACTTCTCTACCCTCACCCATTCCTCAGCCATTTCTCCATCACACTGACTCTGCCCACTACCTTGGCCATGCTTACAAGATGATGCTCGAGATAATGACATTATATTTTCAACTTCTTTGGCTTCTAGCAAAAATTGGTCTAGTCTGAGTCTCATCCTCAGACTTTCTCTCTGCTACAATAGCTAAAAAATAAAAAATAAAAAAAAGAAACTTTTAAGCAAAGACTACCTTAGTCAATAATGTTCTTCCCCTTACAGTATGAACACAGCTCTTTATAGAATAGACCTCAGTTATTTTGCAACAGATGAAAGTAACTCTTACTTGTGTACATGAGAATAATCTACTCAATGCAGGAGTCAGTGATTTGATACTGAAATCTGTATCGGAGAATGAGGTACCCTGCCAGGTCAGCATAAAGGGAAAGAAGGGAAGGAGGTAGAATCATGACAGGAATTTAGAAGGAGCATTAATACTGTCCGTTCTGCTACAGTTTAATAGTTGCAGATAGATGTCATCTAGATAGAATCACATTGTCAAAAATCACATTAGAAAAATAATTGTTTCATTGGGGAAAAAGAGCTAGGAGCTAAGGAAATGTTAACCTTCAATGATATTGTGATCTTTCCTAGAGGGATTTTTTTTTAATGTTTTTAAGAATATAAGGATGTATTCTTATTCCAAGTTAATGGTAATAATGCAGCTTGGCTAGAGCAAACATACTTTGCATAAAAAAGTCTGAGATAGTATAAAAGATAGTCAAGATGTATTCGTTTACTAAATTATCAAAGTAAATTGCACCGCAGAACCCAACATCCAATGTAAATCAAAGAAAACCATTCCAGACATTCAACAAAGCAGCTCTATGTTATATGTCACTGTATGCAGCCACATGGCCCCATCAAGCATTTAACTTATGTCTTAAAAATGTTTTCTTTCCTCTCCGCTCTATTGAGAGAGGGCTTAGAGAGCCCACATGTCATCTTTGGGAACAATTCTTCTCACTGAGACATAGAGGTTCCTTCCATTCCAGAAAGAAGTGGGAATTTAAGGCCTCTCTGGAGGTAAAACGTTCACTTGTACAGGCAATGAAAGTAAAGAGACCTTTGTGTCTGAGGGTCAGAATAAGTTGAGCTGCCTGTCCTGGAGAGACAGTTCCCCTCCAGGGAGAAAAATGATGTTAGTCACTCCCCTCCAGGGAGGAGAGTGATGTTAGTCACCTCATGGCAGGTTTCTGACCCACTTCTAACAGCACTCCTGGATTGTCTGGCACATTGGGAGAACGACTGTTGCTGGTACTAAAGGAGTTAAGAGCTAACAGCTGTGACCTAGAGAAGGGACACTCTGGGTGGCACCAGAGACACTCTGGTGTGGACACTCTGGGTGACACCAGGTACTGAGATTTGAGTCACCGTACATGGCTGACCACCTGACCTGAAGGGATAGGATGACTTTCCCACTGCGGTCCCATGGGGCAGCCAGGAATAATGGCAGAGACAGCTGATCTCAGACCTTCTTCCTCACTGCCATGATTGGGTGGGGAAGCTGATACATTTTCTAGAATTTTTTTTTTTTTGGTCTTTTTAGGGCCGCCCTTGTGGCATATGGAAGTCCTAGGCTAGGGGTCGAATTGGAGCTATAGTCACAACAACCCCAGATCCAAGCCATGTCTGCAACCTACACCACAACTTGTGGCAACACCAGATCCTTAACCCACTGAGCAAGGCCAGGGATTGAACCTGCATCTTCATGGATTCTAGTCAGGTTGTTACCATTGAGCCATGATGGGAACTCCAGATTTCTTTTGACCGTTCAAGAGAAGAAAACACTCTAAAAAAAAAAAAAAAAAAAAAGAGAGAGAGAGATACCTGATGCCAAACTGATGTATCAAAGTTTGAGTTGAATTTGATTTGTAAAATAAGAGATATGGCTGCTTTAAAACACCAGATTTGTATAGCAATGAGTACTTTTGTAAGTACAGCTGTATTTTATACCTGTGTTTTCTCTTTGAAGTGTAATCATCCCCACAGTAATCACTGGAGAGAGATGGATACATTTCACATGCAGAACGTTTCCTAATTCAATTATCATATTTTGGCTAATATGCATTATTAAAACTCCTGTCAATGCCCTCCAGGCAAATTCCATCAGGAACACATTCACAGTTTGACAAATCGAGTTGACTGCTTGTTGCAGTAAGAGAGAATGCATATCAGTAAACCAGGGGGCACATCAGGAAACTCAGGGGGAAGATGTTAGAAAGAATTCACTGTAAGATTTGGGGTTGTGTTATGTGATTTGGGGAAGATTTAAGGAACATGGGCTTTGATCTGGATTAAATACCCTCAAGAAGTGGGGGCAAGTTTAAAGATTTATTTATATTTAAGTAGCAGGAGAGAGGATTAGACCAAGGCAAATCTGTAATTGGTAAAGAAGCAGCTGTCACTCATATTAGCCAAGATAGAGATTTGATCTCTTGCATGGTTGGACAATGTTTGTGTTTTGTTCGATATTCAGAAGTGATTATAGAGTGGCCTTGTTTTGGTCTTGATTCATCATGTTCACAGCAGCTCTGTTTATGTTCAGTAGGAGAGCACCAAGGCCTGGCTGTAGGTGCCAGGCAGCTCATGGCAACACAATGGCCGAGTGATAATACCCAGACAGCTCCCAGATGTCAGGGGCTGCTTTTCTCTTTCTCGCATCTGCCTTCATGTCTGTCTTAACAATCTGCTAACACTTAACCCCAAGTCTAAGACTTGGGTCATATATAAGAGGGAAATCAGGAGTCAGGAACCAGCATTCAGATGGATATAGAATCTGAACAGGATGTTGGTCAAAAAACAAGAGGATGGTATTATGGGTTGATTAGTATCACTCCCAAAAGATAAGTTGAAGTCTTCACCTCCAGATTCTCAGACTATGACCTTGCTTGGAAAAAGAGTCATTGTAGATGTAATTAAAGTTAAAATGAAGCCATACTGGAGTAGGTTGGGCCCCAATCCGATAAGACTAATGGCCTTATTAGAAGATGGCCATGTGAAGACAGACGCACAGGGAAGCTGGGAGGCAATAAATTTCTTTTGTTTTAAGCCACTCGATTTGCCATACTTTGAACAGCAGCCCTCGTATGGATGAGCTAGTAACTTCTGACATAAATAAATTACAGTGCTTTATTGGTGAGGCAATCTGCTGAATAAATGTGGGTCTAACTGGGCTAGAGGGTCAGAATCAACAATGATCTTATTCTAAGATTGGGGAAACAGCTGCCATTTGGGGCAATGAAGACAGTCTTTGTTGAAGGTTCCTTTCCTAGATTCATTTGAATCATTAAGGGATTTCCTTAAGAAATGTAGGTTCAAGAGTGGTTATCATACTTGGAAAACATGGGATAAGGGAAAGCAGAGGTGGAAGAGGAAGTACTCTCTCTGTCTCTATCTGACTCCCTCTTCCTTCCGCCCATAATTGACCTCCTTTACCTGCAGACTGTATACCCTGACTCCCAGCTTACCCAGGCTCAGCAAGCCATCATATTTGCTTTAAAAACCCTACTTTAAATGCCTCTGCATCAAGTTAACCTCACTGCGGGTCCTGTTTCGAATTTACGTTTATAGTACCTCCCCAGCACTCTGGTTTCTTCCCTTAGTTTACAACTTTATCTCAAAGCCAGCAACTTCTCCTTCATGACTGAAGTTTCCTGGAACCTCATAAAGTGTCTAATACACATAAACTCTCAGTAAATGACATCTTTTACAGGGAGCAGGTTTTATGATCTATATATTGATTGCAGATAATGAAAATGAGATTTATAGCACTAAGTAAACTAGCCTAAGGTAATAAAATTAAAAAGACTGTACCTTAGATGTATATCCAGATCTTGTGACCAACATCTAAGGCACTCTCCAATAGGCTGAAGATTCCTGAATGGACTCTTTGGTTGCTCTAGACAAGTCTGATCTAAGCACAAGCACTTCTTAGTAGGGATCTGCTAAACTCCTAAACTGACCTTCCTCACAGCTGACTGATGCTTAAACTTACTCTACTGAAAACAAGATAGTGGACCAGTGTAAACTGGGTTTATCTGTCATGATCTCCATTGTTTAAGTGGAAGCTTGTAAATATATATTTGGGGGGCTCTCGGTCGTGGCTCAATGGTAACAAACCTGACTAGTATCCATGAGGATGGTGGTTTGATCCCTGGCCTCGCTCAGTGGGTTAATGATCTGGTGTTGTCCTGAGCTGTAGTGTATATAGGTTGCAGACACAGCTGGGATCTGGTGTTGCTGTGTCTGTGGTTGACTGTAGCTCTGATTTCACTCCTAGCCTGGGAACGTCCATATGCCGCAGGTGCAGCCCTAAATATATATATATATACGCATACACATACACACACACACTATATATATATATGAAAGCTATAGTTCTGGGAATAATTTGAAGTCCACAGAGTTAGAACTTATTTATCTGATCTAACTATTCATACAATACTAGGTTGAAATCATCACTGACTTTAAGCTCCTACTCTATAGTAAACCATTCAACATGCTATAGTAGACAGCTACTATTCCACTTTGCCCTACATTATTGTCCCCTTTCTTTTGGTAGCAAATCTCTCTTTTTCTGCCAAATTAATGGGCACATAACCCCAGCTGGGCTAATTGATATCATTCATCCTAAGAGCTTACTTAGTTCAGTCCTTGGACATTTGACTCAAAATAAGTCAATGACACTATTTCCATGGTTTTTTTTTTTTTCAAAGTGGAAGCAAGCTGGAGAAATATTCCTCTCTGAAATGCCATACTGTATGAGCCCAGACCAGATTCCCTGCTCCCACGGGAAAAGCTGCTCTCAGAGGATGGTGCCAATTGATGGAGAGGGGCGGGGAGAGATGATGGCAATGGCGAATCCGGTCCCAGTTATACCTTTCCTTCTTGAGACTTGATTTCCTAGCTCTTCCTTCAATTAAATTCAAGAAAATCAGATTTCAAGTAAATTTCTGCATTAGTCTCCTATTACTGCTCATAAGGATTACCACAAACTCAACAGTTAAAACCCAAATCTTCTTCTCCAGAAGTCAGAAATCCAAAATGAATGTTACTGGGCTAAAATCAAGGTGACAGCAGGGTTGCATTTCTTTCTGGAGGCTCTAGGGGAGAGTTTGTTCCGTTTCTTTTCCAGCTTCTGAAGAATGTCTGTACTG
The DNA here is from genome assembly GCA_004024745.2 of Catagonus wagneri. Lineage (NCBI taxonomy): Eukaryota > Metazoa > Chordata > Mammalia > Artiodactyla > Tayassuidae > Catagonus > Catagonus wagneri. The sequence goes on from PVHT020003785.1 coordinate 3,247,959, forward strand.
CATATCTCCTGGTCCCCTTCCATCTTCAAGTCTGATTAAGTCTTTCTCACTCTGATTCTTATGTTTCTGCCTTCTTCTCCATGTAAAAATCCTTGTGATTACAGTGAGCCTATCTGGATCGTCCAGGGTAATCTCCTCATCTTAATTAAATTTAATTTCTTATCAACTTTAATCCCATCTGTGTCCTTTTACTTTGCTATATAATACAATGTTCTTATAGGTTTTGGAAGTTAGGACATAGACATTTTGGGGAAGTCATTATTCTGCCTTCCTGCTGCTATTTCCAATAAAAATCACCTTTTCTTCTCAAATTAATTTCTCTAATTGTTGTCACTTTTTCTGATTGTATGGAAGAACACACACATTGTGCTATTTTGTGCTTTCCCAGGTCTCCTCTGACTATAATAATCTTCCTAGTCTACCTAGAAATGCCTGCTAATCTTTTAAGGACCTACTTATGTTTCATTTCCTCTGAATGTATATTCCCTGACTTCTCCAGGTAGAAAAAAAAAAAAAACTCCTTTTTTATCCCACTCATCATATCTCATTTTATTTACTCTACTGAAATTATTTCCTTGCCAGTATATCTCTGTTATGAGCCTATGATTTACTGGCAGGCAGGGACTATGAATTATTCATCACCATCCACAACATCCAGCTTATAAAATCTTACTTGGTTCTTAATAATGTTTGTTAAATGAATAAATTATCTATGGTTTTGTACCCCTTTCTGTGACTTTAAGGTTAGCATTTTTCTCACTTTATTAGAAAAATAAAATAGCTATAATTTAGGTACTAAATCTGCAAATATTTTGTTTTGCCCAGAGAAATACATTTGTATGTTAATTAAACATCAATATTCCCCATAAGACTTTGCCTAAGTGCACAATAAGATTAGTCAGTCTTATGTTGGTCATTGTGCTATTGATCAAATGGCAAATGGCTAATCTGATCTAGTCACTTAAATGATTAAAATAACTAGACTGTGTTCAGGGTTGCCAGGGTAACAGCATCAGGCCACTTGGTGATCAATTCTTATTTAGTAATTGACCATTATGGTGGCTGATGAAGCCGAATTGACAAACAGAAATTGGTTGATTATGCTGAGAAGCAGGAATGAAGTTATGCATAGAGATAAAGGTCATCTGTTTTATATGATGGTCTTTGTCCAGGGGGAACAAAATGTCCCATAATGAAGGAATACAAACACTGTGACAGACAAATGTGAATGGACAAGTGTGCTCTGGACCTGTGTGACTGAAACAAAATGAATCATTTCTTAAAGAAGAGAGATTAAAAAAATCTCCTAGACTCATAGTGGGCAAATTGTAGTTGTGGACACTTGTGTCATAAATTCAAATTAGTTTAATGTAATCCATCGAAGTAAATGAAGTAAATTTCAAATACACTTTTTCAAAAAAATATTTTTCAGTCATTTATGGTGGACATCTTACTTAGTGTTGACTTCAACAATTTAGAATGCTAGCTGCAGGGCTATAAAACTTGGATCTGTTGTGACAGCGTGAGTGATGTTTTAAAGGCAGCTTCTGAAAAATAGCATCTCTTCAAGGATCTAATGCCCAGTGATCTATCATGCCATCAAAGAATAAGTTTCAGCCATCTGGATGATTTATATTCCTAGAGTATTCTGGGTGAAAATATGATATCTATTTTGTTGGGAGACAAAACTGTATCATTGTGGAGAAAGCTATCCAAGGGCATCCAGGTTTCATTGGCTGCAGATGATCATGTCAGCAGTGCTTGTTCATATTGACCTAATTTTAAATATTTTAAAAAGAATCCCTTCTGATCAGTTAGCATTTCCACTGGGTTATTTGTAATGTAGGATGAAATGAGGTGCCTATACATAACAGAGATTTTTTTTTTTTGTCTTTTTAGGACCATACCAGCAGCACAAGGAGGTTCTCAGGCTAGGGGTCAAATTGGAACTGCAGGTGCTGACCTACACCACAGCCACAGCAATGTGGGATCCAAGTCATGTCTGTGACTTACACCATAGCTCACAGCAATGCCAGATCCTTAACCCACTGAGCGAGGCCAGGAATTGAACCTGAGTCTTCATGGATCCTAGTCGGGTTCGTTAACAACTGAGCCACAACAGGAACTCCTATAACAGAGATATTTTTTAAAAACCACATTTTCAACCTAATATATAGATTTTTATTTGTCAATCATATCTCAATAAAGCACGAAAAATATACATAAATAAGAAATTCCTTTTCTTCCTTTAGGAATTCATGACTATTCCAATGATACTTAATTTGAACTGAGCAATAAAGTTATCTGGAAGTTTTTAAGATATTGATGGATGCTAGGACCATATTTCAGATCGTTAAAGTCATAAACTCTGGCGGAAACATTGAGTTTGTTCAATATTCAAAGGTATTGCAGCCCATATTAGAGACAGTGAACTGCCGATCAAAATTCATGTTCACTTTTCATGCAAAGCAACAGCCCGGCCAGAATCTCCATTTCTCAGATCGTCTTATACCTAGTTGGGCCATATGACTAGTTGTCATCAGTGGAATGGGAGCAGAAGTAATATGTATCATTTCTTAGCAAAGGGGTTAAGGTGTCAATGTGCTTTCATTCTTTCTTTCCTGAGGCTGGATAGATGAAAAAGGATTTGAGCCCCTAGAGGATGAAAAACTATTAATACGGGAAGAGCATTGATTCCTAAAAATTCCACATAAAAAAAATCAGCTGCCACCCAGAATGCCCTCACTGCACAGACATGCGAGGGAGAGATAAAGCCTACTGTGTTAGCAGCCAGCATTACCCTCATACATGAAGCACCAAGTTTCTATCTCAGGATTAAGTGGCCTCTTGACACCTAAGCAACTATAAATATGTATTGTTAGTCTCAAAAATTGTATGGAATCTTAAGTGTGTTCCAGGAAATGCTATTTCTGCAAATGCTATTAAAAAAGGCATGTAGACAAATAAATTTGAGAATGCTGTGTACCATACATCAAGATATTGGAAAAAAAAAAAAGAGTTCCCCTTGTGGCTCAGCGGTTAACGAACCCAACCAGCATCCATGAGGATTCAGGTTTTGATCCCTGGCCTTGCTCAGTGGGTTAAGGATCTGGTGTTGCCATGAGCTGTGGTGTAGGTCACAGACACGGCTTGGATCTGGTGTTGCTGTGGCTGTGGCATAGGCTGGCAGCTATAGCTCCGAATGGACCCCTAGCCTGGGAACCTCTATATGTCACAGGTGTGCCCCTAAAAAGACAAAAAAAGAAAAAGATATTAACCACTTTGAGAAAATACAGTTTAATTTTGTTTAATATGAGACTGCCATGGAACATACCTACTTTATAAAATTTCAAATTTGACTTTCAAGCTCAAGACTTTCGACCAGTCTTTTTCAATGGTAACAGCATAACAGCTTCCTGCACAATATGCCAAGGTTTGCTTCTTGTTCATAAGGGCATACAAAATTGAATTTTTCTATGTTGACTGGTTTCCAATTCCAGACAACTTTTTACATTTAAAATAAATTATGAGAAATGTCAAACATACAGAATAGCAACGTGTACAGTATAATAAGTCCTAGTTTCAACCAACTGCAACCCTTGCGCAATCTGATTTTACATATACCTCCCCTACTTCTCTCCAAACCATCAAGTTATCTTGAAGAAAATATCAGGTATCTCATTTTATCTGTACAGGTTTTAGCAAAACTCTCTGCATCTCTTAAATCTCTGAGACTCTTTTTCAGATTTATTAAGGTATAATTCACGTATAGTAAATTTTACCCTTTTAAATGTACAGTTACATGTTTTGAGCTACATTTATAATCATGTAAATACCATTAAAATTAAGACAGAGAACATTTCCTTCACCCCCCAAAATCTACTCTGCCTCTATGTAATTAATCCTACCACCAATCCCAGCATTACTGATCTGCTTTCTATCCTACAATTTTGTCTTTTCCAGAATGTTGTATAAATGGAGACTCTTTCACATGGCATAATTGATATTTAACCATGTTGTTTTACTCATTAATACTTTGTGCCTTCTAATTGCTGAGTAGTATTCTGTGTTATGGATGTATCACAGTTTGGTTATTCAATCATCAGTTGAAGCACTGGGATGTTTCAAGTTCTTTGATGATGATTAAGACGCTATAAACATTTGTATTCAGGCTTACGTGTAAACATAAGTTGCATTAGACTTGGGTAAATGGCCAAGAGTGGGATTGACAGGTCCAATGGTAAACGTATGTTTAACTTTCTAAGAAACTATTTAACTCCTTTCCAGAGTTACTAGAACTTTTTTTTTTTTTTTTTTAATTTAGGGCTACATCTGCAGCATATGGAGGTTCCCAGGCTAGGGGTAAAATGGGAACTTCAGCTGACAGCCTACCCCACAGCCACAGCAATGCCAGATTTGAGCCATGTCTGTGACCTATACCTCAGCTCACAACAATCCCGGATCCTAACCTACTTCATGGGGCCAGGGATCAAACCTGCATCCTCATGGATACTAGTCGGGTTCCTTACCGCTAAGCCAGGATGGGAACTCCATTTTCTGCCTTCCATCAATGATGTAAGGAAGTTCCATAGAATTTTTAAACATATGACTTCCATTATCACATGTGAAAATGATTGAGAATAATTGTTCTCATGTTCTTGCTTTCTAAATTATTACTTTCTCATTTCTTTGACATTTCTTTCCTTCTGCTTTATTTTAGTTAAACTTTAACTCTTTGAATTGGTTGTTTAATTTGCCGACATTTTAAAAATCTGTATTAACATAAATAATAAGTATTTAAGGCTATGTGATTTCCTCAAACCACTGCTTTTATTATGTGTAACAGCTAAGAGTGTTGAGTCTTTTTGTTATTGGCTTCCATGTTTGTTTGGGTTGGGTTTTCCTAGAGCAGCAGTATTAGAGGAGTTAGAGTGGTTTACTTGATTTCTTGGTTTAAGAGTGCCTTCTTCTATTGCTGAAGTTTCTTTAATAAGTAACATTTTTGTGGTATATTTTCTTCTGAATCCTTGATTTCATCATGTTATATTATAGCTTTTACCTTCAGCTGCTTCCTTCTTTCATTTTATCTCTGAGCCACCAAGAGACACTTGTAGATTTTATGGTGCCTTCTTTTCCCCCAGACGCGATACCTTTCTACAGTACTATTTTCTATGCCTCTTTTTCTAGACCCCTCGGTAACCAAGGCTCCTATCTTTCAGGTTTCTGAACCTACATTTCATATTATTTCTCCATTCGGAGAGAGATCACTTTGGGGATGGACCTCAGTTGATATTATCTGGGTCATAGTGACACTAAGATGCCGCCGCTCTCTTCTCTTCTATTCCACAGAATTCCCATTTGATTCTAGGCTCTTAGGACTCCTGAGCAGACTCCACTGTTTTCAGATATGTTCTCCCACCCACCTGTAAATTGAAATTCTTGGTATTCTTTTGTCTACTAAAGCTGTATCTGTGAGCTGTGTATGGGAGATTTAATGTCCTCTCCTTGTTATCCTGTGTGCATTTTAGGAAGCTAGAGAGGTGCAAATTTAGGCAGCTTCCATGTTCTTCTCCAAAACCCAGAATCCTCCCCTGATTGAGTTTAGACTCCATGCTTTATTCACTAAAGTGTTCTTCGCACCTAGCACAGAGCTTGGCTCATAGTCATCATCGTTGAAATAATACAGTTCAAATGAGAAAAATTAAGATCAGCCAGACTTACCTAAATTTACACAACTGCTAAATGGATAAACTGAAATTCAAAAGCAGGCAGACTGGCTCCCTAGGCAGTCAATGCATATCTTTCAAATGAATGAATAGATGGATGATGCCTTTCAATTCTAGAAGACAGTAGTTGTGATATTATATAATGGCAGTGTTATGAAGTTTGGGATCTGCTATCCTAAACATGAAAATAGGTGAGAGTTGAGTGAAAACAGTGGTCCAAATGGAATCCACAATACACGAAAGCCACATATGACCTTGAGGATTTTTGCTTAGTGCTGTGGTACTTGGAAACTGAGCAAGTGACAGGCAAGAAGGTAGACTCAGCAGAAACCACAGATATCAGCTCAACTGACAGCTTGGACCACAGAGTCTGACAAATTTTCCACTGCTTTAAATCAGGACAGGCAATCATGGAAAATAGCACCTCCATGGGGAGAGGGAAGTTCTGAGAAAATACTCCCAATGCTTAGAACTGTAATCTGTGAAAAGGTATTATAAAATTTCTGAAGTTTAAACAGCAGTGTGAATTATGGCTTGAAATGGAAATTTCTATGCAGATGCCAATTATTTCTCACATTTCAGTTTACCCAGAAACTCAGCCACAGTTCAGTACCTCTCTGACAGTTCCAGGTTGAGTTGGAAGAAACGTTCTGCATAAAGATGGAGGGACATAGAAATTAAAATTCTGCAACTCTATCATTTCTGAAAAACAAAAAACATATTAAGCATAGTTGCTAAAAATTGAAAAGTCTGCACAAGGCCCATATTCATGAAGGGTTGGCTACTATTAAGCTTGAGAATCTACCCACAATGGAGATTTTAATTGTTGACACTGGAAAATCCTGTTATGAGAGTATACAAGAGAGGGTAAAAATATAACCATCTAGTCAGTTGAAAATGAGCTAAGAAGAGCAGAGCCAGCTTTATATCAGTTCTCCTGATATAAAGGATGGCATATATGAAGAAGACAGTATATCCAAAATCTTTTAATTTTAAAAACAGTCAAGCAAACTCAAAAATAAAAATATTTGATAAATTGGCAACTGACATAGAGATGATTTAAAAGCCATGCTATATAAGTAATCTTGAAATATTTTTCAAACTCGTATATCTTTTTAAGGAATGAAAAATAAAGTAACTCTATATGTTTATTTAAAATCTATAAATATAGATAGTCTATATTAGTAAATATTTATAAACAATTAGCAAATATTTTTTTTAAAAAATTAGTACCACTATAGGCCAAATGAAATCATCATTTTTATATACAGTCATCTCTCTGTATCTATGGGCTCCAGTTCTGTGGATTCAAACAATTAGAGATCAAAAATATTTTTTTAAAGATTCCAGAAAGTTCCAAAAACTAAAGCTTGAATTTGCTGCACTTGCCAGAAACTTTTTATATAGTATTTACGTTGTACTTACCACTATTTACATAGTATTCATATTGCATTAGCATTATTAGTAATCCAGAGATAATTTAGAGGATGTGTGTTGGGTACATGCAAATATTATGCCATTTTATATAAGGGACTTGAGCATCAGAGGATTTTGGTATCTGTGTGGGGTCTTGGAACCAAATTCCATGGATATCAAAGGATGACTGTATTGCTATAGGTAGTAACTTGGCAATATAATATGTCTTGTAAATATTTCTTCTGTCGTAGTGATTCTGATTCTGTGAATCTGCCTTAATAAATCAATACATGGAGAAATATGAAACAGGGAAATTAACTGGAGCAAAAACAAACGGCAAAACAAAACAAATTAATGATCCAAGATAAATAAATGGCTACGTAAACTGGTACACTCATTTCATTATGTCCTTGAAAACAATATTTATGATGTGATTTTAATATAACATTAGAAAATCCAACTGTATTAAATAGACAAAGCTTATCTGAAAAAAGACAACGTAAATACAGAAAAATTGCTAGTTATTTGTTGGATTAGAGCTATGCATTTTTTTGTCCAAATATCTGTACTTCTAACTTTATTCAATAAACCACATTACTAATATAATTGAAAAAAATTAATTTTAATGCTACATCACTTACTGCATTAAAATTACTGAAAAAGAAATACAAACACAACAGAAAGTCCATATGGTTTATGTGTATCGCCAGCTTCCAAGTTTTTCAACTGTTCGTGAGAAAAGCCACCTCCTGATATAGAGACAGTCTGCCATCATCTGGGTACTGTCTTTATCGAAGGAGACAGTTCTGTTTGTAGGTAGGCTGTGACTAGTCGGTTCAGCTGGCCAGATCAAAATCATAGTTCAGGCTCCGCATAAGTGCATCACTTTAGTTCTTTTGTCTGACAGTCAACTCTGCTTCTATAATGGTGGATCAGCTATCACTACCACCACCACCACCACACAGATTATTTTATTGTAAATTCACAAACTTGTGAGTTGGGTGCTATTTTTATTGCCATTTTCATAAATAAATCAAGGCATAAGAAGTAATGTTTTTTGTTTGTTTTTTTAGGGCTTCACTTGCAGCATATGGAAGTTCCCAGGCTAGTGGTCGAATTGGAGCTGCAGCTCCTGGCCACAGTCACAGCCACAGCAATGCCAGATCCAAGCTGTGTCTGCAACCTACATCACAGCTCAGGACAATGCTGGATCCTTAGCCCTCTGAGGAAGGCCAGGGATCGAACCCACATCTTCATGGATATTAGTAAGGTTTGTAACCCACTGAGCCAAAATGGGAACTCCCAAATAATGTTCTTAACATGCCTGATTAGTTGGTAGTAGAGCTGGGACATGAACTAAATCTATTGATCCAAAAGACTACATTCTTAATCTCTAAATGAATATGACCTTAAAATAAATTGTAACAGTTGCATCAAATGAGTCTTTACTGTGCCAGACATTGCTCTATGCTTTGCATAAAGTTTTTCAATCTTTGCAAAAACCCTGTAGATGTTCTTTGTCCTCTTCTATAGATGAATGTTCAGTGATTCCATGGAAACAAATAAATCCTCAAATTTCAATGCCTTAACACAACCCAGAGTTGTCACCCCAGCATAGTCTTATATGGGTTGGGTGGGTCGTGTCAGTTTTTCCAGAGAGTGAGTCAGAGATCTATACTTCCTTCATCAAGCAACTCCAGCTCTGCAGAAAAGAAAATGAGCTAAGGATCTCAGGGTACTTTTAAGGGGCCATGTCTAAAAGTTTCCTGGTTCACTCCCCAGAACCTCTCTCACAGACTCACTCCAGGTGCAGGTGGGGTGAATAAATATGGAGGAGCATTAGATTTTTTTTTTTTATAGTTCTTGAGCAGAAAACAGACTCTGTCAGAGAAACTGAGGCTCAGAGAAGTGAAGTGACTCACCAGGTCACAAAGACAATAAACATTAGAGTCCAGATTCCCATCCAGGACAACCTGAAGTCTGTGTGCCCAAGTCCTTAATCTCCAGTAGCACAGTCTCTATAGATAATGGACTAGACCCAGGATTTAGAAATGTTACCTCAGAAGGCCATTCATTTTCATAGTGACAGTTAACTTCATGTTGACTCTCTCCTTTCTATGTCCCAGTTCAAGAATTGTGTCTTATGTTATTGTTTCCAGGTATTCATTCCTTTCTGTGTAAGAAGAGTATAGAACTGTACCTCACCCTGCACATGACTTACAAGGCTTCTGTTTTGGTGGCAGATATTTCCTCAGTCTGATATCAGGCTTAGTCAGATGGTTTGGTTTGGCCACTGGAATGTAAGCTGTTGTGACATATACTGTATCTGACAGGAATCAGAGCAGTGGGTGTGTATTTAAACATTGCTTCTCATGTTTGCTTTCCCACAAGAACGCTGTGTCCCAAATAGGTGCTTCTCCTTCAGCCTAGATTTGAAGTAAAGTCTTGTTGAGACAGCGCTGGAGCTGACTCAGAGCTAATGTGAAATGTGCATAAGAAATAAGCATTTGTGTCTGGAAACCATTGAGATTTGAGGGTCATTCATCACTACAGGAAAGTTAATTACTGCAGAGACAGACTTCCTGCCCCAGGGCTTCTTACTCCGTCACAGCTAAGAGCCCTCTCAGGCTTCTTCACCAGCATTTGAGACCAGGGTCACACCCTTGAGGATGGGAGGTGCTGGTTCTTTATAAGGAGGGCTTCTTGGATGAGGGTGACATCAGTTGGTTTTGATTATTCCTTAACAAACCTGAAATCCTGTTGATTACCTCTTAATTAAATACATTTTCTGTATGTAATTGCTTGATTAAATTCTCAGCGTTTTATCATAGGCCACTATATTTAGTTTGCAATTCCTCAAGATTTGAGAATTTATTTAAGGGTGAGCCATAGTTCCTTGTTCATATTTTCTGTCATTTTCACTTTATCTTTGTTCTGAGGACATATTCCACAATCTATCTTCTCTTATAATCATCACAGCATGCAAATGAGCAGAAACTTCTATGCATTTTTGTGAACAGCAGCCAGGTGACTTGTGCCTAACCAACTTAGCATGTGCCCAATCTGTACCTTTTTTTATGAAAAGAAGTTGAGTGACAAGCAAACATGTTCATATTGGGAATTAATTTTAGAAAGAATCTCCTAGGGCACATACCCAGGTAACTAAAGCTTCAATGTAAATAGTTCATCTGCTGTCCTTTCTTATAGTGTCTATAGAATGCTATAGGTAAACTGGTTAAATTTGATGCTTTTGATATCAAGGAAAGTACTACATTCATTTATTTAATTAAAATATATAGAGTGACTTCTATGTCTGATACTGTGCGAGGGATTGGGATTATAATGTGAGAAAGACCTGGAGTTCCCTTTATGGCTCAGTGGTTAACGAATCCGACTAGGAACCATGAGGTTGTGGGTTCGATCCCTGGCCTTGCTCAGTGGGTTAAGGATCCGGTGTTGCCCTGAGCTGTGGTGTAGGTTGCAGACGCGGCTCGGATCCCGCGTTGCTGTGGCTGTGGCGAAGGCTGGCAGCTGTAGCTCCTGTTACACCCCTAGACTGGGAACCTCCACATGCTGCGGGTGCGGCTCTAGATAAAGGCAAAAAGAAAAAAAAATGTGAGAAAGACCACTATGATGGCCCTTACTGACTTGGAGACATTATTAGGCAGACAGGGAATTTGAATCTATAAAGTAAGGGCCAGAATGATGGATATTTAGGCTGCCATGGGATCACTAAGGATACATGATCAACTGGGCTAAGGCTCAAAGAGGTGTCAGAGAGATGGGCAGGACTCTTGATAAACCAGGGTGAAGCTGATGTCTGAAGGGTGGGTATGAATTAGTTATGCAATGGGATACAAAATGAAGAACAGGAAGATGATGGTCCAGTCAAAGGGGAAGCAGGTGCAGAGGTCTGGAGGCCAGGAAGTATATGGAGGCTTCTGGGACCCGAAAGTCATTTTTCTAATTGGAGGGTAGACAGAAGGGGCAGAGATGAATCATGCCTGAAGAATAGGATAGGCATATAGAGAAGGCTGAGGATGTATGACCCTGAAAAGTAAGTATGGATCGGACCATGCTGAAAATTTTGAATATTATCCTGAGAGACATAGAGAGCCATTGGTATTTTAAGCAGAGAGGTAAAATTAGGGACTTCTCTTTTTAATAATATTGCAGATTTCAGAAGGAAGAATGAATGAATCAGAGATGCAGAAAAGTGGACTGATTCCACATACACGTATATTCCAAAGATAAATTTTGATAGGCCTTGGTACTCATGAAATAATAAGCTAACAGATTGGAGTTTGATCCACACGAAGATTCTGAAATCCCCCATGCCTGTGAAAGACAAGATTAAATTATGTGCTATATAGTGCTTGTGACTTTGCTTAATTTCCAGAAATGTATCATATAATTACATTAACAGAATGGTCAATTAACTCTTAGTGTCCATTCCTTAATTATTGTGCTTAAATGAGAGCCCACTGTATATGTGTGAGCCGAATAGTAATATATGTAATTAATGGAGATTCATGAAGTAAAATAGTTTTGAGCAATCACTTGCAAATGATATAACTAGGAGAAAATCTATTTGCAGTCTAATAACACCATTTGATTAAGGAGAAATATGTAGAAGAAAAAATTTATGTTAATTGAGCCAACTAAACATTTGTTTCCAGTCATTAATGGAATAGAGTCCATGGACTAATTTTACAAATATAAACCTTAAAAATAGATGAAGTGCATAGTAAGCACTCAATAGACATGGCATTGAAGTAAACGATTCATGTTCTAGATGAATCTATATGTTACTGAAGCTTTGCAAATACAACCAGCTTATAAAGTTGCTTTTCAAGATTTAATGTGCAGTCTTGGAGGAGCAAGAACAGGTTACTATATTCTCCCTTTAGACATGACCATAGGTAGGAAAATCTACATTAGTAACATTTGCTTCTGTTCATCTTACATTACTGGATCCAGAGTTAGTAACAAAGCTGAAAGAGTCTATTCTGTTTTAGGCCTGACATACACAAATCTGGCCTCATTTAGCAGATTGAGAAAATGATTTTGGAAGTTGAAAGCTATTTTCATGCCATTCACTTTTAGCTTCTTCCACATGTATGCATTTATGCCTATGTGAGAATAATCACTATTCACTCAATTGTACTTTGAAGAAGGTAATAAGCAAAATTCATTGCAAGAATAAGAATAAAGCATCAGTTGCTTTCTTTGTTCACTCCCTAAGAGTGTCATCTTGTAGACGGAATTACAGGCCTTGTACAATATTCAGAAACTGAAGAAGATGAAATTCATGCATACTTGGATTGATCTTGATCATTTCTGTTCAATTCACCAATCAAGGAAATGATAAAAAGGTACCTGACTTTGTGGGTCTGCAATTTGCTAGCTGTTGTAGGATGTCTGATTTTCAAATTCAAATTGCTGCTATATTTTCAATCTTTACAAAAAAGATTTTTAAAGAAATAATGACTCCAGTATACATTATATGTTAGGATACTGTACTCTTTGAGATTATAAAAGTACACTGATGATTTATAAATATATTCAGGAAAAGACATACATTTTTATTCATGTATATGCTGTTATTCATGCATATTCTTTACAGCCCCTTTAGAGGTGAATAAAAAGTTCCAAACATTAGTCTTGACCATATAGTAGATTATTCCTATGGCATCCAAATATTTTAAAGTCATCAACAGGAAGATACAGGACACCATCAGCATTTGAGCTGTGTGTCATAGAATTTATCAAAATTAGGAATATCTTTCTCTCTGACTATGGTCTTTGATTCCTATAACCACTGTGCAGGAAAAGTTTTCCTAAACCTGTGTTTCCCATTCAAGACACTGCAAGGAAACATTCAAATGCCCATACTGCCTCCAAGATGGCCAAAAGTGGATGGATTTTTATTTTCCCAAGACCTGAACAGTCCCGAATCCTTAGCCCCAATGCTGCACTTGGCATTCAGATAGACTGTGTAGGTGTTTGCCCATGATGCAAAGCCAAACTCTGTAAGCAAGATTATAAGAAAGAAACCAACTGTTTCTAAGAGGAGAGGCACTCTGTCTTCTTTTCTTAACACGCAACTGGGCAGAATTTGTGTTTCTGTGGTAGGAGGAACACAATGAATATCTCAAATGCAGATACTTTTGAAAATGATCAAGGAAGCCACTATTAATGATTACACCAGAACAACAGGTAGAAACGAGGCCATCCTGGGCACATAGAGACATTTCGTCACTTTCCTCTGAATTGTCATCCAATCATCAGTCTCTTATCTCATTTGGAACACCAAAAGTTCTTCTGCCTATTTTCTAAGTAGAGAAGATGGTACTTTTTTTAATTGGTGACTTCCCTATATAGACATAAAGACCAATTTTTTATGACTTCTTTTTATAATTTGTCTCAATTCAAGCAAATTGAGCAATGAATAGGCCATAGATCATACAGGCAGTCTTCCATGAATTTTGTTTAATTGAGCTTTGGATTAAAAACTCAGGCATTAGATAATGTCAAGTTATTCGTCCAGAAAATGTTCAGAGTACATGTATTGTATTGCTGATTCTGGACCCTCTTTGGTCTTTTAAAAGGGGTGAACAATAAAGAGGTTGATGTCTTCTGAGAATTAAGGCACCCTATCAACACTTCTGTTTGTGTAGAGATTACTCCACCCTCATTGTTTGGTGGGGATTATTCAGACAGAACATTACATAACACAGCAAAGAATTATAAGTTAGCATCAACAGAGAATAAGTAGTTGTACAAGGCTCATGGTTCCAAACCATAGAGTATGATCACGATGATGATTGGAGCCCAGACAATTATAATATGAGAGTCAAAAATCACCCTTCGATTCAGGGAAAAAAAAAAAAACTTAATGGTGAACACATGAAACCATCCTATTTGGAGAAATAGAGTTTTCTAGGATAAATTACATTATAGAAATTCTAGATTACCCAGCTCTGAAGAGTTGCTGGTGTAACCCCATGAAATTCACAAGCAGTATATAAACGTTGATTTCAGGTTTAAGTGATTGATCCCTCGAAATTATTTCTGTGGGCCTTCTTTAGATAATAAAATAAATCCGTTAAGTTATTGACTATAAAATACATTATTAACTTAGAGGAAACCAAATATTTCGTCTCACCATCATGGCAGCATCTACTCAGCATTCCCAAATAGCTTCAAGTGATTAAGGAACAAGTTAAAAAGAAGTGAAGCCTGAATAATAGCTGCCTTCTTTTTCTTAAAATTACTAGCTTATCTGTCCAGGGACAGTTTCTAATGGTTGTTTTCCTGAAGACCACATTAAGATCCGCCCAAAACAAATGGTCTCATCTAGATTAACTGTCAGTTCTGCATTTATTTGCATTATCTGCAGAACACAAGCTGTTACTTGGTCAATTCACTCAAACATTGATTTAAGGAAAGACAGACATTCAGTCAATCTGGTTAAGGGAAATGAGTAATTGAAATGACCAGAAAACAGAGTGGTAATGAATAATCCAGGGGCCTACGTGCAAATGGCCTCCATGTATAAAAAATACCTCCTTGCTGTGAATAACAGAAAACAATAATTTAATGTAGTTACAGCTCTGTAAGTTACGTGAAACGTGTCTTTGTATTATGTTTCATTTGAATTTGAGAGGCTATATTTCATTTTTTCTTTAATTTGAAGGAATGTTTGCCATTATAAATTCTCAGCCCTTTTTATCTTTACATCCTATTGGGCAGTGGTGTGTATGTGTGCGTATAGTTAGCAAAATAGGAGGGGAGATGACACAGAACTTAGTGTGACCTTCCCTAGAGTTCAGAGGCTTTGGGCAAAATATGGGCCATAGAGCAAAGTTTTTCAGACTCTGGGTTCTTAGCCAATAATGGATATGAAATAAATTTAGGGATTAGTGCTGTGGACTGAACAACATTCATATGTTGAAGCCTGAATGCCCAACGTGATGGTGTTGGAGAGGATGAGTCCTTAGGGAGGTAATTAGTTCTAAATGAGGTCATGAGATCCTAGTGTCCTTATGAGAAGAGATTCCAGAAAGCACCAGAGAACTCTCTGTGTCCCTCCCCTTCCCTTCCTATCTCTCCCTCTCTCTTCCTTCCCATCTTTCCCCCCTTCTCTTTTCCTCCCTCCCCCAACCTCTTCCTTCTCCTCCTCCTCCCTTCCCCTCTCCCTCTCCTTCTCTCTCTCCACGGTGAGGAGGCAAGCTGGGAACCAAATGTGACGGGACCTTGATCTAGGACTTCCAACTTCCAGAACAGAGAAATAAATTCCCATTGTTTAAGCCATCCAGTCTAGGGAATTTTGTTATGGCATCCCAAGCAGACTAAGATAGGTGGATGTCATCATTTAAAAGAAAAATGGAATAGACTAGAAAATATATTTTGCATGTACTGTGAGTAATAAACACAGTGAGTGATATTAATCAGCTGATGTTAATGCATAGGTATAGGAACACAAGATTATAATGGCAAATGTATTTCTTTCTGAGTTATCTTTAAAAACATTTGTGCATACTGATATAGTAAAGCATATGCTATAGTACATATAGAGATGAAGAGGGTGATAAGGCCCTTTCTTTTTTTAACCCATATGGTTCAAATAACCACAAAGTAAGTTTTGTCGATGACTCCTGGGGGCAAACAACCTAAAATTCTAATAAAATATCATAGGATGAGAAAGCTGTCACATTAAAGAAGAAATAAGTTGTGGTGTTTGGCATTATAAATGGTTGAATATTGACAGCAAATTGACCACGGATTAGTTGATTGTCCTCAATTCACAAAGACTTGAATCAGTTGGAACTTACAGTTTGTATTAGTTATAGTTTTTAGGGCTGCCATAACAAAGTATCACAAACTGAGAGGCTTAAAACAGAAATTTATATGTTCACATTTCTAGAGGCTAATTGTTGAAAATCAAGTTGTAGACAGGGCCACATTCTGTCTCTCTGTGTCTGAAACTCATAGAAGAGAATTTATCTTGCTTTTTTTAGCTTCTGGTACTGCTGCCAATCCTTACTGTTCTTTGGTCTGTAGATACAGCACTCCTGTCTCTGCCTCCATCAGACATGGCCATCTTCTCCCTGTGTGTCTCTGTCTTCATGTGGAATTCTCCTCTTTTAAGGAGACTAGTCAGATTCGATTAATGGCCCTCTCTTCTCCAGCACAACCCACATTTAACCAGTTACATCTACAATGACTGCATTTCCAGATAAGGTCACATTTAGAGGTGCTGGGGGCTAGGGTTTCACAATATATTTTAGGGGGACACGGATCAACCCATAATAGTCTGCCTTCTGCCTGCACCCAAATTCATGTTCTTTCCATGTACAGAATACATATACCCTACCCGAACATACCCCAAAACTTAACCATTCCAGCATCAACTCTTTCAAAAGATTTCATCTAAATATCTGTCAACTGGAGTTCCCATTGTGGCTCAGTGGTTAACGAACCCAACTAGTATCCATGAGGACGTGGGTTTGATCCCTGACCTTGCTCAGTGGGCTAGGGATCCAGCATTGCTGTGAGCTATGGTGTAGGTTGCAGATGTGGCTCAGATCCCATGTTGCTGTGGCTGTGGCATGGGCCAGTGGCTACAGCTCTGATTTGACCCCTAGACTGGGAACCTCCATATGCCGTGGGTGTGGCCCTAAATAGACAAAAAGATAAATATCTGTCAACTCAAAATATCCAATCTCATCATCAAAACCAGTTATGAGCAAGAAGCAGGTCGGTACATCTTGGGGAAAAATTCCTCTCCTTATATGGAGACATGAAACCTAAGAAGTAATGCTTCTAAGATACAATCCTGGGACAGATATAGAATATTCCCATGTTAAAATGGAGAAATTAGGGGGGAAAAAGTGTGTGTGTGGGGTGGTTGCTTGTCTAAAGCAAGTTCACAACCCAGCAGGGAAAATTCCTTTAGATTTCAAGTCTTGAAAATAATTATCTATGGCTCCATGCCCTGTCCTCTGGGCTTTGCCTCTTGTCCCTAGGTGGTGATCCTGTCCCCTTGGCATTGGCTCTGAGTGGCAGCCCCACCCTCTGGAATGAGGAGATGGTGACCTCACCACTTGGGCCTATGCCCTCTGAGCCCAGGTTGTGGCAGCAGCAACCCTGCTGACCTCTGCATCCATGGCTCTACCCTTGGAGTCATCCTTTCTGCTTTTTTTCCCATTTCTGTCCCTTTCAGTTCTGGCTGCAGTGCTTTTCCAGATATAATTTTCTCAAAAACTTCATCATTCTCCTGTAATTGTTGCAGGGATCCACACCACTAGACATGAGGATTCTTTATGTGTCTTTTCTGGAAAATCTCATCTCCATCTCTGACTTCTACTGAGATGATTGGTTGGATCCATAAGGTCTGGGCATAATCACTTTTGTGAAAGTTTGCCCAGCTGCACCTTGGCCCATCTCAGAACACACTATCTGAGAATTTTCCAAATCATCAATTTCTGTTTCCTTCTGCTTAGCAGTTCCTTCCTCAAATTATTTCTTTCCTCTCACGTTTTACTATATGCAACGAGGAAAAAACAGGCAGTACCTTCTAACACTTGGAAATCTCCTCAGCTAAATATCTAAGTTCTTTGATTACAAGTTTTATTTTCCACCCAACAGACAATTTCTCACACTTCAGATAAAGCCTCCCCTGTTTTATAACAAGCACTATTTTTCCTCCAGTGTCCAATAACGCGTTTCCTCACTTCTGTCATAGTCCTCACCAGAAGTACCTTTAATGTTTATTTCTAACAATATTCTTTTGGTGATGATCTACATACTCATATAACCCTTAAGATAATAGAAGTTTTCCTGTAGATGTATTTAGTTCTTTTTGAGCTCTCACTCAAATCATTTTTAACATCCATATTTCCACCCACAATCTCTTCAAGGCAACAATCTCTTCCAGCCATTTACAATAAATCAGGTCAAAATTCTTCCAGCCATTGCTCAGTCCTACAGCTACTTCCACAATTTTAGGTATTTGTTACCACAGCACCTGCTTCCTGATACCAAAATCTTTATTAGTTTCCTCAGCTGCTGTAACAAAGCACCGTAAACTGGATAGCTTAATATAACAGAAATTTATTCTCTCACAGTTGCGCAGGCTAAAAGTCTAAAGCCAAGTATCAGCAGGGCCATGCTCTCTCTAAAACCTATAGTGGCTAACCCTTCCTTGCCTCTTCTAGCTTTTGATGTTTGCTAGCAATTGTTGAAGTCTCTTGGTTTGTAGATTCATGACTTCAATCTCTGCCTCCAGCTTCACATGGCTGTCTTCCCTTGGCCATGTCTCCCTTCACATGGCCATCTCCTCTCTTTTGAGGACATCAGTCATATTGGATTAATGGACCACACTACTCCAGTATGGCCTCATCTTTACTAATTACATCTACAATGACCCTATTGCCAAATAAGATCATTTTCTGTGGTCCTGGGGACAAGGGCCTCAACCTATCTTTAGAAGAATACCATTCAACCTGCAATATGTGCTAACAGGAAACATGTTGGATCATGGGCTGCTTCTGTTTCTTTTTCTTTTTGTTTTTTTCTAGGACACCCCAAATATTAGCAAACAGTTTAACTTCTTTGATTTTCTCTCCCTCAGAATAAATGATTTTCTGATTAACCTGCCTGACACTCTCGGAACTGCTGTTCCTAATCTTGACTGTCAAGTCACTACTGTTCAAATAGTCATTCTGATCACACTTTATTTTCATGTAACTTTTAACCCAGGACAAGAAGCTACAACCTATGAGGAAGACTTACTCTATAACAATGCTCTTTGAAATATGGTCCATTGCCCAGTGTTGGGCTTGATTTCCCTGATAGTGTATTCCTCTGAAAGACCATTAAATGATCCATGTATTCATGAATTCCAAGCTCTCCTTATACTATGTAATGAGAATGGGTAGGTTGGTTTGTCCACAAGGCTTTTTCCTTTGCCTAAGTGGGTTTTAGTGTTCTAGATTCGAGGTGAGTGCTAGAAGTTTCCTGGTTGGCCTTGAGTCTAAACCATGTTCTCTAATACAGCTTAACCAGATCTTTGCATTAAGATATCAGGCATTTTCCCATGTTTATAAAGCCCAATTATCCAATACTGTCTGGCAAGGCAAAAGAGAAAAGAAAGAGATCTCAATATGAAAAAAAGAAATAAAGAGAAAACACCGGTACTTAGAACAAAATAGAGATGAACTCTTTTCTGTAGGTTTGGTAGATCAGAATTAGTTAACAGTATGAACTCACTATTTAAAAATAACCAACATAGGGAATTTCTGTTGTGCCTCAGTGGGTTAAGAATCCGAC
Organism: Catagonus wagneri; assembly: GCA_004024745.2. NCBI lineage: Eukaryota > Metazoa > Chordata > Mammalia > Artiodactyla > Tayassuidae > Catagonus > Catagonus wagneri. The sequence continues at coordinate 3,267,437 of PVHT020003785.1, forward strand.
TAGTATCCGTGATATGCAGGTTTGATCCCTGGCCTTGCTCGGTGAGTTAAAGGATCCAGCATTGCCATGAGCTGCGGTATAGACCGCAGATGTGGCTAGAATCTGGCATTGCTGTGACTGTGGCATAGGCCAGAAGCTGCAGCTCTGATTGGGCACCTGGCCTGGGAACTTCCGTATGCTGCAGGTGAAGCCCTAAAAAAAAGGGAAAAAAATAACATATATTTCCAAGTGTTGTCTACTGAATGATACTAGAAGCAGTGCCACCCCATTATCAATGATTACATCTAGCACCCAGAGTTTTTTTCTAAATATCACTTCCAACTAAATGGAACCAAGGATCCTTGAAGAAATGGCTTCTTCAGAGAAGAGACAGGGAAAGTACAATTAAGTCTGGAACATTGTTATGCTTAGAAATAATGGAATCAAGTCAAATGACCCAAGAATCAAATTTAGGGTGCTTCTTCTGATAAAATTAGAAACAGAGTTGAGCTTTAAAATGGAGTTCTCATAGTGGCTCAGCAGAAACGAATCCAACTAGTATCCATGAGGATGAAGGTTCTATCCCTGGCTTTGCTTAGTGGGTGAAGAATCCGGTGTTGCTGTGAGTTACGGTGTAGGCAGTAGAGTTAGCTTAGATCTGGCATTGCTGTGGCTGTAGTGTAGGCCAGTGGCTACCACTCCGATATGAACCCTAGCCTAGGAACTTCAATATGCCACGGATGTAGCTCTAAAAAGACTATATACATATATATATACATATATACATATATACATATATATATATATATATATATATATAAATGATTGATAACCAGCATATAATACAGTAAATTAAAAAAAAATCTGTGAGTGCATGCTACTAGTAAAAGTAGACTACACAATCATGAGAGGGAAGGAGGATAGGATGAAATGAGAGGGACAGAGGGAGGGAGAAAGAAAGGGGAAGCTGCTTTTTTTTTTCAGCAGAATTCTTACCATTATATGTGAAAGAAATAAAATAGTTAGAAAAATCATTATTTTCCACCTCTACAGTATTTTTTTCTTTTTTTTCATATTAACAATGAATTTTATTTCAGTTATAGGTGTACAAAGATCATAAGTCAATACGATAGATTTTGTGTCCCAAACCCACAGTGCATCCCCCCACCCCCCAGATTGTCTTATTTGAAAAACCAAGGTTTTCCAAAATCTGTGAGTCATTGTCTGATCTTCAAAGAAGTTCATTGTGTCTCTTTAGTTTCCACATGTAAGCGGTAGTATTGGGTGTTGCTGTCTAATTGTCTGACTGGTTCCACTTCTTATGATAATTTCTAGGTTCATCCATGTTGCTATAAATGTTATTCCTTTCCTTTTAATGGCTGAGTAATATTCCATTATGTGTATGTACCATATCTTCCCTATCCACTTCTCTGTCGATGGGCATTTAGGTTGTTTCCATGACCTGGCTTCTTCCCTCTCTAGCTGCTTTAGATGTAAAGTTAGGTTGTTTATTTGAGCTTTTTCTTGTTTCCTGAGTTTGGCTTTTATTGCTATATACTTTCCTCTTAGCGCTGCTTTTGCTGAATCCTAGAGGTTTTGGAGTGCGGTGTCTTTGTTGTCATTTGTTTCTAGGTATTTTTTAATTTCTTCTTTGATTTCTTCAGTGATCCATTGGTTGTTTTCTTGTTTTTGTATCTATTCAGCTAGTCTATGTCTTTTGGTTGGGGCATTCAGTCCATTAACATTTAAGGTTATTACTGATATATATGTTCTTATTGCCATTGTATTAACTGTTTGGGGTTTTGTTGCTTTTTTTACCCTGAAGTTTTGATATAGGAGTCTATATACAAATGAGATTGTTTTAAGTTGTTGGTTTCTTAATTGCACGTGCGTCTCCAGTGACCTTCATTTGTGCTCTCTTCTCACGATTTCTGATTTTGGTAGCATAGTTGTGCATGGATGATTTAGAATCTTTATTGTATATATGCCTTTACTGGTGAGCCTTGTCGTTTATGGTGTTTTTGCTTCTGGTCGTGGCCTTTTCTTTTCTGCCTAGAGAAGTTCCTTTAAGATTTGTTGTAAAGCTGGTTTAGTGTTGCAGAAATCTCTTAGCTTTTGCTTATCTGTAAAGGTTCTGATCTCTCCTTCAAATCTGAATGTGAGCCTTGCAGGGTAAAGCAATCTTGGTTGGAAGATTTTCCCTTTCATCACATTAAGTATA